>BQNB010067819.1:0-34057 GCA_026074375.1 Tanacetum coccineum | reverse complement strand
GGCTTGCTTCTTTGAAAACCAAGATGTTAAACAACATCCCATAAATGTGCAAATACCGCTAGTGCTTTATCGGTTCACATAATCTCCTGCATGATCAGAGTCCACATATACTGTGGTTTCTATGCCGGACCCCTTAGGATACCATAATCCTAAGTGCGTAGTGCCTCTAACGTATCAGAAGATACGTTTAACCGCTTCAAGGTGAGAGGTTTTGGGATCCTCTTGGAAGCGTGCATAAAGGCAAACACTAAACATGATATCGGGCCTACTTGCCGTTAAGTATTGTAAACTACCTATCATACCTTTATACTTGGTAATATCTATGGACTCACCTTCTTCATCTTTCGTGAGTTTTGTTTCCGTAGACATAGGAGTTTTCTTTGGCTTAGAGTCTTCTAATCTAAATTTTTAAGCATTTTTTATGTATTTTGATTGGTTAAAAAATATACCATCTTCTAATTGTTTTATTTGTAGTCCTAAGAAGAATTTAAATCTTCCTATCATACTCATTTCAAACTCATCATGCACGATCTTGGCAAAATCATCACACATCTCTTGACAAGTTGATCCGAATATAATGTCGTCGACATATATTTGGACAATGATGATGTTAGAGTCCTTTTTCTTAGTAAAGAGTGTGTTATCTACCATCCCCATTGTATAATCATGTTTAATAAGAAAGGCTGTTAATCTATCATACCAAGCTTTAGGGGCTTGTTTGAGTCTGTAAAGCGCTTTCTTAAGTCAATAAACATGATTAGGTTTTGCGAAGTCAATGAATTCCTAAGGTTGTGCCACATAAACCTCCTTATTGATAAAACCATTAAGGAATGCACTCTTTACATCCATTTGGAATAACCTAAAGTCTAGTGTGCATGCATAAGCTAATAATATTCTTATGGATTCTAATCTAGCTACGGGTGCATAGGTTTTGTCATAATCAATTCCTTCTTGTTGATTATAACCTTGGGCAACTAACCTAGCTTTGTTTCTAGATACGACACCATTTTCGTCAAGCTTATTTCTATATACCCATTTGGTTCCAATTATGGTCATATTCTTAGGATTAGGGACTAATTCCCAAACATCATTTGATATGAATTGGTTTAATTCTTCTTGCATAGCAATTACCCAACTTTCATCTTTTAGGGCTTCATTTATATTTTTAGGTTCTATGGTTGAAAGAAAACAAAAGAAATTACTTTTGTCTTGGGCTTGTGATCTAAGGGTTCTTTGATTTAGATTACCTATAACATTTTCTAATGGATGACTTTTCGATTCTTTTATGTTTATGATTTCATTATTTTCTAAAGATTTATCTTCGAGATCATTTCCTAAGGTTCTTGTTTTACTAACCTCAATAGCTTCTTCTTCGACTAAATCATCATCCTCCAAAGGTGATGTTTTAGGCGGGGAGGGAGTTTCATCGAATGTCACATTTAAGGATTCTTCGACTTTCATTGTTTGTTTGTTAAGAATTATATAAGCTTTACTATTTTGCGAATATCCTAGGAAAACACCTTCGTACGACTTTGGATCGAACTTGGTGAAGTAATCTTTTGTATTAAGAATGAAGCATTTGCTTCCAAACACTTTGAAATATTTAATGTTAGGTTTTCTACTTTTTAACAACTCGTATGGGGTTTTTCCTAAAATACGTCTAATGAAAATTCTATTTATTATATAGGTTGATGTATCGACCGCGTTACACCAAATTTTTTGTAGAATGGATTGTTCATTTAACATAGTTCTACTCATTTCTTTTAGAGTGCGATTCTTTCTTTCTACTACCCTATTTGATTGTGGAGTACGAGGAGTGGAGAAATTGTGAGAGATCCCATTTGAGTCACAATAGTTTCTGAATTTTACTTCATTATCAAATTCCCGACCATGATCCGTTCTAATTGACACTATGGAAGATCCTAATTTGTTTTGAATCATTTTACTAAATATTTCAAATTTTTCGAAAGCTTCGGTTTTATTTCCTAAAAATCTAGTCCATTTAAATCGAGAGTAGTCATCTACAATTACTAAAGTATAACGATTTCCTCCATAACTCCGTACGGTGGAAGGGCCGAATAAGTTCATGTGCAATAGTTCTAAACATCTAGTCGTTAATACTATATTTTTGGCTTTGTGACTAGCATGTGCTTGCTTTCTAATTTTGCAAGCGTCACAAAAATGTCGATCAAATTTAAGCTTAGGTAGATTTCTAACTAACTCCTTAGACACTAGAGATTGAATTAATTGCATGTTTGCATGACCTAATCTCCTATGCCATAAGGTAGAATTTTCATCTAAGGTTGCAAGACATATTTTATCTTCCGGCTTATTTCCCAATTTCATCACATATAACCCTCTTTTTCTAATTCCTCTACCTATGACTTTTTCATCTTTAATTATTTCGCTATCATGTTCGGTAAATATTACTTTGCACTTATTATCACATATTTGACCAACACTCAGCAAGTTAAATTTTAAATTATCTACGTGCTCAACATTTTCAATAATTAGGGAGTCATGAGAAATCGTACATTTGCCTATGATGTTACCACGTAAATTGCTTCCAAAAATAACGTTGCCTCCGTTGTACGCTTTGTATGTAGAGAATAACTTTCGGTTACCCGTCATGTGTTTTGAGCATCCACTATCTTTAATCCACTCGTCGGGCTCCAAGTTTATTCCTAAGCATATCCCATTAGATGCTTGAGCTACAAGACAAGTTTTGTATTTAGTATTTTCTTGCTCATCTTCACTACTATCACTCCACATTCCTACAATGAAAGCTCTTTGATTATTGTTTCTTGGTGACTTTGGACACTCTCCGATGAGATGATTTTGATCTTCACATCTAAATCATATACTTTCGCTTTTACCATTTTTGTCGTCTCTACTTCTTTGGAACAACTTTCTTTTATCACGTGGTTGTCTTACGAATCTTCCTCGTCTTTGGAAGAATTTTTTGAATTCTTTCACGGCCATGGCGTATTCTTCGTCTTTACTATCGAAGGTCGAACTTTCTTCATCACTAGATTCCTTTTTAGCCTTCAAGGCAAGAGATCTACTTTATTATCTTTTTTCCTTTGACCATTTCGGAGTCTTTCTTTATTATTACTTCATAAACTTTCAAATTTTCAATAAGTTCGTCAAGTGATAGTGATGTCAAATCCTTCGACTCTTCAATAGCCGTAACCTTTACGCGCCATTTAGGATGAAGTGCCCTAAGAAATTTCCTAACATAGTTCTTGCTAGAAAAACCTTCATCAAGTGCTTTTAGACTAGTAATAATAGTATTAAATCTAGCAAAACCATTATCTATTGATTCCTCTTTCGGAATCGTAAATTGTTCATATTGTTGAACAAGGAGATCAATTTTATTATCTTTGACTTGACTATTACCTTGGTGAGTGATTAATAAAGTATCCCAAATTTCTTTTGCGGTTTTACACATAAAAATTCTTTCGTATTCTTTATGTGGCAAAGCATTATAAATTACCATTTTAGCTTCATTATTTTTAGCAAGTTTCTTTTTAAGATCATCACTTTGTTTGTCAAATGGTACAATTTCATCCTTTTTAGTTTCGGGATTATTTTGAACGGGAGGAAAATCACCATAGGTAATAATATGCCAAAGATCTAGATCTTTTGATTTCACATAAGTTTCGAATTTATTTTTCCAATAAATAAATCCATCACTTTCAAATAATGGTGGTCTTTGCATAGATTGCCCTTCTAAATATTTTTCCGATTTCATAAATCAATTCAAGCTTTAAAATACAATTTATTTTAAAAATCTTGTTTGACGTGACTTCCGATACCAATTGTGGAAAACTAGAAAGGGGGTTGAATAGTGATGTGTCGTTGTGTGGTTGTAAATTATGATTCAAGTTTAAAATTTATATTTTGCCGACTTAACAATAAACAACACTTTAACGGGCAGTGTACTCGGTCAGTGGTAGTTACGTGGTAAGTAGGGTGTCGATCACTAAGTGCGAGAAACAGTTTTAATTTATTAATATTTTAGTTTTTCTAATCTAAGTTAGTCTAAGCTATGCTAAACCTATGTTAAACCTATGCTAAACCTATGTTAATCCTAAATCTAATGGATAAGGGGGGGGGGTTTAGCCTGAGAGACTAGCAAGGGTTTACTGGTGACTAAAACCAATTCAAGACACTAAAACACACGCAAGCAAATTAACAGAAGATAAAAGAGCGGTCTAGCCAAATATAAGAAAACTGTATTAACCATTATTAATCTAATCAGAACGTTGGTTTGTTTATTTAGTGCAATGATTTCTTTTCTCGATGCGGCATATCATTCTTAAGACTTAGGCGTTACTTCTTCCTAAGACCTAGACACGTAGAATTCTGTCACAATTAAACGCATCCGCATAAAGCATCATGTTTATTAATTATAATTCATCTAGAGGACAACACAGTGTATGTCGTACGAACCCTAGCTCATAGAGACTTTACCCACTTACTGCTTAACGGTAACTTGTATTAGGTGGTCGTCCACAATCCACTCTATACCAAAGAATTAGAACGTTATTTGTTAGTCCTACGCCACGACCTATGGTAGCCTAACTTGTTCACGAAACCAAGGCAAGAAGGACGTTATTAGTGATCCTATTTGTTCCACCTATACGAATTACTATATGGAGTGTCTTCCCGGCATCTAGATTACTTGGTCCGTATCACTAGATCCATTTGAATGAAAAGTCACATATTAAAGCACATAAACAAGTATCATATGATAAACATAATCTATAATCAAAGATAAATTAAGGAATCGAGATAAACAAACCAAACATTAAGATCTTCATAACAATGGCTAATACCCGAAGGTATTAGCCTTCAAACGTCATAATTAATACAAAAGTAATGATTTAGCCAAGGTAAACTAACCGAGTTAACGAATGATACCAAAAACTAAACGATTACAAGAGTACAAGAAATTACACGTTGTCTCCTATGGAATTAATCACGTTGCTCGACCTCTTCTGCTCTTTTTCTCCTCTGAAAATTTGTGGTTTAGGTATCGAGAATATGATTTAGCATACTTAAAACTCGTTTTTGAGTTTTCTATTTATAGGGTCTACAATATGGTCGATACGGCGTATCCAAAGTCCTGGATACGGCGTATCGGGGGTTTCTTGGAGTAAGGACCACATTTGATATCTTCCAGAATATTTTATTTCTATATAGCTTGAATACGGCGTATTGCCTTCTTCTGGATACGGCGTATTGGATCTTGTTTTCTTCGTGGTCTTTGGTGAGTGCAGGCACAGATACGTCGTATCTTCCTTGATGGATACGACGTATTGGTCATCAGAACAGTAATCTTCAAAATATCTTTGTTTAAGCTCCAGAATGCGTGCCTTTTAGTTAACTTTCACCAAGTACTCCATAATTACTGCAATTCTCAAATACAAACGATTAAGTAACAATTCTTTGCAATAATTATACAAAATAGGTTAATTACATGGGATACATGATGCTATAAAATAGACGTTATTTGATGTCATCAAATATCCCTCACTTGAATCCTATTTGTCCTCAAGTGGCCTTTAGAAGTTTATGAAAATGTATTCCTAAGGATTTTTCCGTTTAAGCATTTATTTGATCTATTACAAGTACACAACCAAACACCTCACGAAATAGGAAGATGAAAACACTCAAATCACTCAACTAATCTATGTGGTAACATGTAACTAATTTGCTCAATTGCTCGGTCATGACGAGTGTTCTATCATAGGCTTGGCAAATATACACATCTCCACCAACAAGGCAGCTGAAGCACACATACATGGCCGTAACGACAGAATAGACATGTGTGTTCGATCACATCCTCATTCTAGTTTAACCAAGGGCTAGGATGAAGTATGATATAGGGTAGGGATCTTCTAACTTTCACCAATAGTAATAAACCAACAAGGCAGCTGAGACATGCATACATGGCCGTAACGACGGAATAGACATGCATGCTCGTACACATTCTCATTCGCGTAAAACCCATGGTTAATGATTAGGAAAGGGAATTAAATTGTTGTTAAATAAAAATTGCAAAACAAATAGACTAGGTCCAAGATATAAGTTACTAGACACTTTTTTCGGACCGTTACCATGATAAAGACGCAACTATATAAAAACGTCTTGATCATTGATCAAAAACAACAACCTGAGTTGGCATTCCCGTAACAGTCAACTTCCCAATCATCCCATACTTTACATACTTTTACAAGACAAGTGGCGATATCTACCACTTTATAAAATACTCTACATCGTTGACTTATAAGACGTATCAAGGAATAATCGATCCTTCATATAATTCCTTTGATCTAAGCTTTTGCGAAACGATTATCTTCAAACTTTTCTCCTCTCTTTTTTGTTGCGATTTTTCTAATTTTTTTGATTTTTTTATTATTTTTTTACTACACTATACTACGAAACTTGGTGTAATTTCACCATCTTCACGATCATAATAACTTCAGATAATTCTTTCGATAATTCTTTATTCTTTAGATTTACCAATAATTGTGTTGGTAGTAAAAATACATGAGTTTTGACTACTTTATACATTCCCATTTGCAATGTGCAAATTTCTTTCCAACCGTACCAAAGATACAAAATTGACACAAGACTCAGAAAATACACACTTTACACTTTAAGCAACTAGCAACTGATAAATGGACTTAATCTAACAGGGTAGGCTAAGGTGAAAAGGTGTAACAAAACAAATAGTTGGTGTAATTCCAAAAGGATTGGCTTTATTAGTTTTCTAGGGGTATCTTACTCTTAAGATGAGAGTAAACAAAGGGTTTATATGGAGATTTAACTAACCAGTGTAGTTAGTTAATAAAACAACATATAACGTCTTTTTGGGTGTAATCCTAAAATTTACCAATTTAAACAAGTTACTCTATCTAAATCCATAGTACTCATTATTGTGGTCTCGAATAGATATACCAAGCCAAGTTCTAAAGTCTACAGCATCACCGGCACACTCATATTTTATGGAATTTGGGTAAACATTTGTAAATGGATAAGGTTAAATCCTCATAATATCTAACAAGGGTTATTGTGTGTAGGTTATGTACAAGTAATTTCATAAAAGTATGCTTGAATTTTTTTTAAATTTAAGCATAATTTAAGCATTTTAGTGTGAAAAATAAGACAAGTATACATTCTAATTCCCATCCCCCTACTTGAATTATACAACGTCCTCGTTGTATAGATAAAACATTAAAAATGAGAATGTAAAAGAATTAGAATGAGAAACTCCCCTGATATTTTGCTCGGTAGATTCTCCATGTTGAGTTTATGAGCAAGGATATGTGTTTTACAGCCGTCTTGAGATTTCAAGACTCCATCACTTCAAAATTTCCAGATCGTAGATTCTCCACCAACATTGTCAATTTCTTTTGCAGCGAGGTCCTATGCAAAATATAAGAGAAACGAAGCATTCCTATCTTGGTACCTACGGTTAATTTAAACTAAACTAAATACTAAATACGGGCCAGTCTATTGAATACGCCGTATCATGTGCATGAATACG
Organism: Tanacetum coccineum; assembly: GCA_026074375.1. Classification (NCBI taxonomy): domain Eukaryota; kingdom Viridiplantae; phylum Streptophyta; class Magnoliopsida; order Asterales; family Asteraceae; genus Tanacetum; species Tanacetum coccineum. The sequence continues at coordinate 26,499 of BQNB010067819.1, read as the reverse complement.
CCGTATTGACATAATTAACAATAATGTTTAAAAGTGCATAAAAATAAAGGACTGATAACGTCCAGATATTCAATACGACGTATGGTATGGAGCGGATACGCCGTATTGATGTCTGGGAAGACAGACTCGATAAAAATAAATAACAATCCTGGTTGTCTCCCAGGAAGCACTTTTATTTACAGTGAAGTTTTTAAGTTAGACTTTTTCCTTCCTTTATTCGGCTCTTGTTACCATCCATCCTTCGTCCATCATGCGAAAGATTTCTTGATATGCGTGGATTGCTTCCTTGCTTGTATTCGTCAAATCTTCGTATTCATCTTCTTTAATAGCCACATACTTTTCGTCTTGTCTGAATGAATATTTGATCATCTTGAATCTTCTAATAGTGCAAACCGGTAATTCTTGAGTTGCATCATCAAATAATTCACATCTTTCTTTATCTTCTTGATCACTCTCATATTTCAATTCATAACAATCACTTTTTGTATTTTCAAAGTTTTCCCAACATTTCCAACCTTCATTATTCGATTCAACATTGTCATTGATTAATCCTTCCATGATAGCCTTATTTCTTAAAGCTTCTTCTTTCAGCTCGCTATCATTCAAAGCCTCGTACCATTCTAAATCTTGGTAACAGAGTGTGTTTCCAACTACGTAAGCTCCAGGCAAGTTTCCTCCATTACAATATCCATCTTCTTTCCAGCTGCAGGTAGGCCACTCCGAATACCCACTTTTACAATTAAACGTCTTACAACAATGCACAACTGGAGCGGGTTCAGTCCATACTCCAGTGTCAGCCCATGGTTTTTCGTGTACTCATGGCACATTTTCGTTCCATTCATAAATCCAATCATCCTTGTATTCGTTATAAGTCTTGAATCCCTCAATATCATTAGTCAGGACATCCGGGTCTATCTTGAGTAGGTAATTGAACTCTTTGATATTTTTGCACAGCGGTGTTTCATAATTGAACAGGTGTGTTTCAGTTTTAAAATTTTCACCGATTTCTTGTTCATCATCGTGACCAGTTTCCTCAAGATTGGAAGCTTCATCATTCGTTGGCTCAATTTCGTCACTTTCCAATTTCCAGTATTCCCACAAAGCTCCTTTAGTAAATATATCCATCGTCAGGTAGTTCACAAACTTTGAGGCCAACCAGTTTTCGAACTTGGATTAGTATAGTCCCACTCAATTATCAGGGTGTTAACTTTGCCAGTGCGGGAAGACGGGTAGTATTTTCCAAAAAAATTATCAGACAAATCGACCCAACTAGTAATTGATCATTTAATTCCATCAAACCATCTCCATGCATCTCCAACCAATGAGATTGGGAAAACAACAACTCTAAGTTTATCCTGATTTACATTTGGTAAATCAATTAGGTCAACAATTTTGAGGAAGTATTCGATATGCTCGACCGCATCTTCTCCATTAGTTCCACAAAAGGCATTCTTGTGCAAATCGTCAAGGAATTTTCCTTTCAACTCATAGGCGTTCTTTCCATTAACCGTAATGCATGTAATCCCTGAATAGTAATTTGCTTAGTCATTAGTCACGATTTTTCTCGTTGTTTATTTTGCTTCTTTGTCTGCCATCTCTTATTCAATCAACTAGCTCTGATATGTATGACCTGTCATAAAGGTAAATATATCAGTAGGATTTGTTCTTAAAGAAAGATAAAAAAAAATTAAGCACGAAATCAAACACGAAAATTCAGCTTCTGTTTCAGATGATCGATACACCATATTCAATTGAAGTGAATACGCTGTATTGATATGTTTAGAGAATACGTTGTATTGGACAGAAAGTTGGATATGCCACGCCTAATAAGCTAAAAGGCCTAAAACGTCTATAAAAGATTAATGTTGCAAAGTTAAACCGAAAAAGTCCCCAGGGCACGTTGGTAGAGGAGTGTGTGTAAAACGTTTGGGTGTGGGGTTGAGGTCCCAGGTTCGAGCCTTGCTCACCCGGGGCTTCCCCTACTCCTAAATGTTTTTGTTTTTGCCATTTTTTATAACTTTTTAAAACACTTAAAAATAAGCAACTTTTGTGAAAACAAACTTTTTGAAACTTAAAAATAAGCACTAAAGGGAGACAGTTTGCTTAAAAGCTTAAAACTAAAAAGAGCTAAACTGTTTGCAATTTTTAGCACAATTATGCGACTATCAAGACAAATAAGCAACAGCAGATAATAAACTATATCTAATAAGCATCAGAGAACAAAAATAAGCAAAGAAATGAGCTACAATAAGCTAAGAATGACAGAATAATATTTAAGGCTTAAACACTTAGAATTTTTAAGCTACAATGCAATTAAGCTTAAATAAGCCTTACTCTAAAGGAAATAAGCTAAATTAAGCTAATACTATCCTAATGAGCAACATTAAACCTAAATAAGCAAAATAAATAAGCAAATAAGCTCAGATAAGGCAAATAAGCAAAATTTCCTAAAACAGTAGGCAAACAGCAAAGGGGGTACCTTTGAGCTTAAAAATAAGCTCTTAAACAGATCCTTATGGCAAAAAGGCTTATATCTTTGAAAAGCGTATGCAATAAGCTTTAATAATCAGCAATCAAATAGAAGTTTGAAACAAAGGAAGGCCAAGATAAAGCTTATTGAAAAGGTTGTTTAAAACAGATTCAACACTTAGAAAACTTTTTACAATCTTCACAAATTACCAATTTTGAGCTTAAAAATAAGCCAACAAACAGATCCTTATGAATCTGTGACCTACAAACAGATTAAGATATGACCTCAAAGAACTTATAGCAACAATCAAAACATAGTTTGAAATTCAGAATAAGCCACAATGAGCATTTGGAAAAGCATTTTCTTCTTTTTTTAACACTTAGTTATAAACTTGATAGTTTTTAGTAAAAACTCAAATCAACAATGCAGACTTTTTCCTAACCTTTTCTAGTGCATTTTAACACTTGAACATGCATAAAAACGACACTCAATCACAATCTCAAAAGTTTTAACCAAATAAGCTGAATAAACCAACTATGATATCATAGATTCAAACAACAAGATTTTCAAACTATGATTCTCAAATTCATCACTTAAAAACTCAAACAAATTAACTTTTATTACTTCTTTTATCTAATCTAAGTTAACTTAATAGCACAAAATAGGTTTTGACCCAATTTGACCCATGAACATAGTTAATCCAAACACCCCTTTAAAATTCATTTTTGGTTTTCTATCTTGATAAAAGCTGTTTAAGCCACAATTTTCCAAAACCCAGATGTTAAATAAGGTAAACAGACAATAATAAACAAGCTTAAACAACTAATAAGCACTGAAATAAGCTAGAACACAATAAGCACTATTTTAAGCTATTTTTGATAGTTTTAAGAAAAACTTTACCTAATGATTTCTAGACTACAAGATAAACATAATAAGCAACAATCATCATATATAAGCATAAATAAGCAAACATAATCAAGAAATAAGCATAAATAAGCTAAGCTATAGTAATTAATCTAAAAATTTAAAAAGTGCAACTTACCAAACCCTTGCTCTAAACAGGGTGAAATTAGCAATCTACAAGCTCTAGCTTGTTAAAACAAGCTAGTGAGATCTATAAGCCCTTCCATTTCTGGCTTATCATCCAAAAATAAGCTGTGGTATTTTAAGGAGAGATTCTTTTGAGATTTTTATGAAATTTCCTTAAGTTCTTTTTATATAGATAAAAACAGATTACTTATGTGTATGATTAAGAACTTATAAGAGCTTATGAAGGCTTTTGAAACATAGTCAATACTTGAAAACAACAGAGCTTAAAACAGATTTTTAAGAAACAAACTTAGATTTCATTAAACTTCAAAACATTACAAGTTAAACTAAATAAGCTGAAAATAAAAATGCTAGGTTAAAAACTAAGTAAAAAAAACTAACTCCCAATGGCTTAAAAAAAGACCTATTTATACTAAGCTTAAGAATATTCTAGGTCATGTGCTTCTTTGCTGAGAGGGCTCAAGTTGTGCTTCTTGTGTGAGGTAAGTCTCAAATCAATCTTAGCCCTCCATTTTGAGTAGTATCCAAGTTGTATGATCAAAGCCATTGATTTTTTTGTCATTTTTCTTGAACGAATGGGAAGATTAGAGATTGCCAAGGTGGCAATTGGTGGGATAAGGTGTGGGGTGTGTAGACAATGTGGAGAAGAAAGGGGAACAGAGTTGGGGGTGAATTTGGCGGGTAGTGAGGACAGACACCCGTTTGGTGTGGGAGATGATAAACAGTTATTCTCGGGTAATTTGAAGTTTGGGGTAATGGCAAGAAAGACCCCTGAAAGTGTATAAGTGTATGGCATTCATAGTCCTTGTGGTGATACAACTTTGGTCCTTGGAGTTTATAAATGTTTGCACCGTTAGTCCTTAAAGGACTAACGGGGGTGTAATAAATGGGATGTGGTTAACGGGGTTATAAGGGGGTGTTAACAGGTGTTGGTTTGGGCTAGTGTTTGGGCTGGATATGGCTTAAAAGTACTTTGGGCCTTTTTGAAAGGTTTAAGGTTTATAAGTGTATAAGTGGGCTTTCCCGGGCCCACTAAGTGGGTACGGGTGGGACCACTTTTGGCAGTTTAGGTTTTCGGGTTCGGTTTTCGATGCTCTTTCTAATTCTACTTCCTGGGGTTGACTTTGGCTTGATTTAACTTTGACTTTTTGTTGACTTTTCTTTCACGCTTTTTTCGTTCTCGTGCTCGGTTTTGTCGATTTGGCTTCTATTTTTGTCCTTTTCTTGGATATCCATTTCTTGCATAATACAAATGTAAAACATACAAATACAATGTATTTTTGGTACGTTTTTTAGTCATTTAAGTCCGATTTTAATGGTCAAAGGTATGTATAATTAAACACATACCAAAATCCTCCATACTAAACTATTGCGTGTCCTCACGTAATGCTATAAGTAAGCACTTAAAAAACTAAGAATCTCAATCTCCCTCGACTAATTACCTCAAAAAGTAGCTAAGTGTTCATCTAGGGGAATTAAAGAATCAATAGTTTAGAGAAGCCCTATTTTTACCATTTTTAAAGATATACACTCTAAAACCAAATACCTCAAAACTTCCCCAAACTAAATCTTTGAAAAGTAGCAAAGACTTTTGTGGGGAGAGTTAAGAAATCACAAGCTTTAAAACACCCTATTTTCCCAAAAACTTTTTCCATTTTTTTAGAGTAATTAACTAGAATATTCCGACTTTCGTTATTTTCATAATCGTTAGGGATCATAGAACAAGATGCATTTCGATCCGAGAATGCCCCAAAAAGGATAAATTCATCGTCCCCGACTTTTCACTTGCTCCAAACCAAGGTTAAAACAAAATCACCGCTAAATATCAGTTAAAATGCTAACACTACTTATATTTGCAACTTGTGAACTTTTCACTCCCGAAAATTATTATATCTTAAGTGAATGTGCTAATTTGAATTTCAACCTTGGATCAATGTTTTGCAAAATTCTATGCTTCACGTTCCACCCGAGAATAATGAGTTTGAAGGCGAGATCATCCCATGTAGCGACTTTCGTCTTGGCACGTCCCAACCTTGCGGCTAAGTGACCATGCTTTTGACACCCCACAGAGACTAGTATCGGGACTCACGGACCTTAGGTTTCAAAAACTCTCAAGTTTCCCGTATACACATAGCTTATTTAAAAAACTTAAAATGAAATAGTCAAACTTAAAAAGCATATTTAAATTTAACAAAAAGAGATCTATTATTAATTCAAAATTAATATTAAACATAACATTTATGCAATTGTAACCCTCGACCTTTTAGAAGGCTGCAACATCGATTGTGAGCCGGCAAGATACAACAAACTTTTATCAGCCTCGGATTTTTATTCTTACTATGGGCTTTCTTTAGAAGGCTGCAACATCGGTTGTGAGCCGGCAAGATACATCAAACTTTTATCAGCCCACAGTTTATATTTATTATATTTTTTCATTTTTCATCATTTTTCATATATATATATATATATATATATATATAAGACTTCTTTTTGAAAAATTCAAGTATAAATTTGAACTAAGACTAAAATTTTTGCTATACACTACATAAAAAATGTTGATTTAAGTTTAATCTCCAAAAATAGCATGTATATTAATCCGGTTAGAAGCTTATGGGAGAAAAAGCCATAAATTACATACATGAGCTCTTAAGATTTCCAACCAATCCTTGTTTAGCATCAAACTCATACTTAACACTATCATTTTTCGTTCTTCGCGAATTTTTGCGAACGCTTAGCCTAAAAGTTAAGGAACGAGCTAGAGCTCAATACGCTCGATCGAGTCAAAATTTATTCTTATTCTACCCAACAGGAAAGTTAAAATTGTGACAAAACACTTATTTTGAAAAATTTTAAATTTTTTCATTTTTTTGAAATTTTGGTGGTAAAAACAGGATTACATGAAAACAACGACTGCAGGCACAATCAAATCGATAGATCCCCCCCCATACTAGAATTAAACATTGTCCTCAATGTTTTTAGAATGGTATCTATGTAAATCCTAAGCCGTTTATTAAGTATGCTTAAAGATAAACGTTAGTCGATAAGATTTGGATATTGGATTTCCCAAATGAAATCTGAGGAGTTGAACTCATTGCGTGATCGAAGGACAAAACCACGAGCACGAGAGGCTTCAAAAATCCAGGACAATCCTGGATAATCACAAAAAACAACAAGCTATATAGAATGCAAGAGGGGGGCCCCCCCCCCCACACCTCTCACAACAAAAACACTTATTCATTACTACATAATATAACTAAGGATAAGCATGGGGTGCCTCCCACGAAGCGCTTGTTTAGGGTCACTAAGCTTGACCCAATCCCTAAATTCATTTGTCCTTGGGGAAGGTTTGGAGATCCGAGACAACCATTTGAGGTACGTCCCCTCCAAAGTAGTGCTTAATTCGATGACCGTTCACCTTGAAGTTTGGCCCGGAGTTTTAGGATAACTCAACGGTGCCATATGGAAAGACATGGGCAATGGTGAATGGTCCGGACCAACGGGATTTTAACTTGCCCGAGAACATCTTCAATCTAGAGTTAAAGAGGAGGACTTGATCACCGACGTTGAAAACGCGGTTTTTGATCTTTGAGTCATGGATCCTCTTTGTTTTCTCTTTATAGATCAAAGAGTTCTCATAGGCATGATCACGAAGTTCATTTAGTTCATTGAGTTGAACTTTACGGTGATCACCCGCGGTCTCAAGGTCAAAGTTTGCATGCTTCAAGGCCCAGTAGGCTTTGTGCTCGAGCTCGATCGGTAGATGACATGCCTTTCCGTACACGAGCTTGTATGGGGTACACCCGATGGGTGTTTTGTAAGCTGTACGGAAGGCCCAGAGTGCATCATCTAGTTTATCCGACCAAGATGCACGGTTCTCGCCCACGGTCCTTTTAAGAATTTGTTTCAAGCCACGATTGGATACCTCAACTTGCCCACTTGTTTGTGGGTGATATGCGGTGGAGAGACGGTGAGTAACTCCGTATTTAAGCATGACCTTTGCAAACTGGTCATTGCAAAAATGGGTTCCGCGATCACTTATGATAGCACGAGGGGCACCGAATCAGGCGAAGAGAGATTTAAGAAATTTGCAAACAACTCGGGCGTCGTTGGTGGGGAGCGCTTTCGCTTTAACCCATTTTGACAAATAGTCGACCGCCACGAGTATGTATTTGTTCCCTCGTGAAGACGGGAACGACCCCATGAAATCGATGCCCCACACGTCAAAGATTTCGCAAACTTGGATGGAATTTTGAGGCATTTCATCACGTTGCGAAATTTTTCCTTGACGCTGACAAGTGTCACATCGGGTGACCAAGTCATGGGCATCTCAGTAAATCATGGGCCAATAAAATCCTGAGTCAAAAACCTTTTTGGCGGTGTAGTTGGCACCGTAATGTCCCCCGGTGGGTCCACTATGGCAAGCTGTGAGGATGTCAACAGCTTCTTGGCCTGCAACACACCGCCGGATCATTTGATCCGCACATATTTTGAACAAATAGGGGTCATCCCAAAAGTAGTGTTTAACATCCTTGAAAAACTTGTTATTTTGCTGGGACGACATCCCTTTAAAAATGAAATTCCTAGCGTGGTAATTTGCATAATCGGCAAACCACGGGGTACTTTAGTCACCACGAGAAGTCACCATATTAAGTGTCTCGAGAGGAAACTTTTCATTTACCTCCTTTGGGTCGAGCACATTTTCATACGGATTTTCTAATCAGGAAAGATGATCGGCCGCGAGATTCTCGGCTCCTTTTGTGTCAATTACTTTGAATGTAAACTCTTGAAGGAGGAGAACCCACTGGAGCAATCTCGCCTTGGAATCGTTTTTAGCAAAGAGATATTTTAGGGCGGAGTGATCCGTATACACTATGCTTTTGTTCAAGATGAGGTAAGATCGGAATTTTTCAAAGGCATACACCACGGCTAACATTTCTTTCTCCGTCGTGGTGTAATGTGATTCCGCCTCGTTCATTGTTTTACTAGCATAATGTATAGGCCTAAAGTGTTTTTTCATGATGTTGCCCCATGACTGAACCTATGGCAAAGTCGCTTGCATCGCACATAAGCTCAAAGGGTAGGTCCTAGTCGGAGGCAATCAAGATTGGATCTTCAGTAAGTTTTTTCTTTAACATTTCAAAAGCTTGAATATATTCATTGGAGAAGATGAACGGAGTATTTTTCTCAAGGAGATGAGTCATCGGTCGGGAAATTTTAGAAAAATCCTTGATGAATCGTCGGTAGAAACCGGCATGACCGAGAAAACTCCGAACACCCTTAACGGTGGTGGGATGAGGTAACTTAGCAATCACATTGACTTTGGCTTTATCAACCTCAATCCCTTTTTTGGAAATCTTATGGTCAAGGACAATGCCTTCCTTAACCATAAAATGACTCTTTTCCTAATTAAGACAAAGATTGGTGTCTTCACACCTTTGAAGCATCTTATCTACACAAGAGAGGCAATTTTCGAATGAATTCTCAAAGACCAAAAAGTCGTCCATGAAGACTTCTATCATTTTTTCGATCATATCATGAAAGATAGCCATCATACACCTTTGGAACGTACCCGGTGCATTGCATAAGCCAAAAGGCATGCGACGATAGGCGAACGTTCCGTAAGGACACGTGAATGTTGTCTTTTCTTGATCATGAGGGTCGATGCGACAATAGTAATCGTTTCCCGCTCTCGAGTATTCGATCCATAAACGCTAGTGGAAAGTGGTCTTTACGGGTGACTTTATTTAACTTTCGGTAGTCAATGCATACACGCCATCCCATAACCAATCGAGTCGGAATTAACTCATTTTCATCATTTTCAACAACGGTAAAGCCACCTTTTTTTGGTACGCAATGTATGAGGCTTACCCAAGGACTATCCGAGATCGGGTAAATTAATCCGGCGTCAAGAAGTTTTTCAACCTCCTTTTTGATGACATCGTGGATTTTTAGATTCACCTGTCTTTGGTGTTGAACCGCCGGTTTGTAGTCCTCTTCCATAAGAATCTTGTGAGTATAAAATTTCGGGTTAATACCCTAGATGTCAGAGAGTTTCCAAGCGATGGCTCGCTTGTGTGACTTCAAAACCATTATGAGAGCGGCTTTTTCCTCGATACTCAAGTCTTTAGCAATTATGATGGGCAACTTGTTGTCACCCTCTAAAAATGCGTATTCGAGATGAGGAGGTAAGTCCTTGAGTTCGACTTCGGGAGGTTCATCAATTGAAGATTTATCATTCTTAGCTTTACAAACTTTGAGTTCTTTTCGATTCCAGGTAAATAGTTTCCTTGAGTGGGAGGGGGTAATGATGGATCATCATTGAGAAATGATTTAAGAAGAAGAATATCCCCTTCCGGGTCATAGTAAGAGTCATCAACTTCCGATAAAGTTGGATCATCTTCAAGAGCGAGGAAAGCATCGACTTCCTCGAGAAGAAAATCACTATCCCCGAAGGGAGTGAGAGTCGGAGAGGAGGTAGAAACGATCGGGACATAGTAAGGAGTAGGATTGCCACTCGTGATCACATCGGAGAAACTAAGAACTTCTTGAGAATACTCTTCACAAGCCATTTCAATGACGTCGATTCGGTTAACCGTCACATGATCGTAATTAGAGGAGTATCTCGAAGTTTGGTCAAGATTGAATGTTACGGCTTCTTTTCTGACACGAAGAGTTAATTCTCCTTTGTACACATCAATCAAAGCACGTTCGGTCTTTAAGAAGGATCTCCCGAGAATTAGGGGTACTCGAGGATCGGCATCAAAGTCGATCGGGAATTTGAACTTTCCTACTTTAAGGTAGACATCTTCAGCGATAATGATCGGTTGGGTAATCGAACAGTCCGCAAATTCAAGAGTCATACAAGTAGGAGTGAGCTCCGGAAGAGAAAGCTTTTTTCCACACGGATAATGGCATGAGATTTATGCTAGCGCCAAGATCGGCCAAGGCTAAGCATTCATCTATTATGGGAAAATCACACGGTATGAGAAATTTACCGGGGTCTCCAAGTTTTTTAGGTAACTTGTTGAGGATAACCGCCGAGCAATGCTCATTCAAAGGAGTTCTAGCCATTTCACTTAATTTTTCTTTATTTCTAATTAAGGCTTTAAGAGTCGAGGCAAATTTTGGCATAAGAATCAAAGCATCCGTTAGGCTAATTTCAAAACTCAAATCTTTAAAGATTTCGTATAATTTCTCAATTTGATCGTTAGCTTTTTCACGACTCCTTTTATCATTACGTCTTAAAGGATATGGATTTGACGGTTTCAAGTTAGGCATCGGAGCACTAACGGGATCAACAACGGGCTCAGAATTTGGTATTTGAGGTTGAACTTGGACAACCGGAGGTTGGACATCTTTGGTGCTTCTGTTATTAGTAGGAGGCACCGTGTCCTTTGTCACCTCGGTTTCACGTTCCACTACTTTAGGAGGAGAAGAAAAAGTAGTAGGAATCGTGGGTCCTTGATAAGCAACACCGCTTCGGGTGGTAATACCTTTCAAATCTACCTTCGGGTTAGTAATGGTATTACTAGGGAGTGTCCCTGAACCTGAAGTAGAAGCGGTATTGGAATTCACGAATTTAGAAAGCATGTCTGTTAAATTGGTCATTTGATTTTGCAAGTTTTGATTTTGGTCTTGCATGTTTCTCATAACCGGATCATTAGCCTTGACGTAGCTTTTAAAACTGGTCTTTGTCACACCTTGTGTTTGCGGAGTCGGAGCTTGGTAGGGTGGAGCTTGGTGAACCGGGGGTTGATTAATCGGTGGTCGATAAATTTGGCTTTGGTTGTAATTATTCCCCCGGTTTTGGTTGTAACGGTTTTGGTTATTTCCTTGGTTTTGAACGGGAGGTCGAATTTTATTAGCAATCGAGGCTCGGTAACCGGTATTTCCTTGATTGAAATTAGCTGCGGCGGTTTGGGAAATATATTCTTGAATATTGTCACGATAAATGTTGCCATCGGTGGCGAGACAATTTCGGTAAGAATGAGTACCACCACAAGTAACACAACTTTCCTCGACCGCTTTCACTGGAGCGGGAGTTTGGGTTTGGTTTTTCTTATCGAGAAGTAAAGCTTTCACCATATCTTTAAGTTCGGCAACATCGGGAGAAATACCGAGGGTAGAACTGCTTGTACTCACTTTGGCAACAACCGATTTGTTACGTGAATTACGAACTTTGGATTTGCTCTCAATGATTCTTAGGTAATCACGGGGCATTTTATCCAAAAAGTTACCACACGCGGCGGAATTCAATGAATCTTGATCATTAGAGTTCAAAGCATTATAGAAAGTATCGAGTTGATGTAACTCCGAAAATCAATGATGTGGGCATGCCCGAAGAAGATCATTGAATCGGTCCCATGTATAACACATCGTGTTTTAGGTCATTGTATGACATTATTTAATCCACTAATTATTTTTAGGGTTTTACGCGTTTGCTTTTAAATCATAATCGTTAAGCTAAATCGCATAAACTGAAAATGATCATACAATGTAAACGGGCATTAAACTCAAGCCAAATCTGGGCGGAGCACCCTGAGGGAAAATGGGAAAAGCATAAGCGTTACCGACGTACTCGGGACGTTCGGGAACTTCATCGTAGAAGTGATCTTGTTGAAATATCGGATGTGGGAGCATTGAGGGGCTTCATTGTCATGTCCCCCAAAAATGGTTTGTTTTTAGAACGAGGTTAAGCAAAACCAGTGCTTAAGCCAAAGTTGTCCGCGGTGATCTCGTGCACAATGATGGCATCCTCGTAACCCAGGGGGGGGGGGGCGGTGGGTGCTTCGAGTCAATTTGAGCCACATAAAGATTATCGTGCCATCGAAACTAAGCGGGAGCAGATTTCAAAGGTTTCCACAAGATTAAATGGTCAAACAAAAGTAGGGTTACTTTTGTTGTTTGACGGTTTATAAATTACGAGATTGAGAACGAGTGCGCATGCACTAAAATGTAAAAAGAAAATTTATACTAATTTTTTTTCTTTTTATTTTTTTTTTTTTTTCAACAATGTATTCACAATATATTTTAATAACGGACAATGAGATAAGACACTTAAACCTAATAATCAACTCGCTTCTCGGTAACTCTTCGAAGAAAAACGCACAAAGGAGTTTGTTTAACTTTTAAAAGGTGAGCCGTACCTCGCAAGAGACACAAAAGGTAAGTTTTTGATCTTTGGTTCGGGAACTTATTAATGGATAATACTTCAGTTGAAAGAATATAGTTTGCCTGTTTTTACCCACTTGGTATTTTTTCTATTTTATGGACAATGTTTTTATTTTTATTTTTTTCCATCTTTTTTATATTAATATTTTTTAATATTATATATACTAATAAAGAAAAATCTTTTGTATTTTTTATAAGAAAATAAACAAAATAACTTCACACGGAAGGATCTTCAAACACAAATTGTCAAACGGCTCAACAATCGTATACAATCCTCCCTGGCAGCGACGCCAAAAATATTGATCGATTCTGAGCGCTATACCAGCAGAGAAAAAATATAAATATAAAATATAAAAATATACTTATAAAATATATAACTAAAGAGGATAAGAATCACGCCGGGACGACACAATTGAGTCATTAAAACCGACGGAGTACGATTCCCGGTCGTTTTCCCCAACGAGGATGCCATTGAAATCGAGAGTCGTTTTGAGAATCGATTGCTTGAAATTGTTGAACAAGATTATGATTGGTTATCTAAAACTACGAGAAAATTAAGGCAAAAACTTAAAAACAATGAAGGTAAGACAAATTTTAGCTAAAAACGCAAAACGGGAATCCTAAACGGGACCTAAAAACCCTAAATTATTAAATTTAAGTCCTAAAATGATCTTTTGGATTTTATAAGTCTTAATTGACTAAAAAACTAGAACAAAGAAAACTAGACCAAAAACGAAAAAGACTAGGGCTTAAAAACACTAAAAACATGAACGGGATTCAATCTCGTTCTTTAAAAATCCAAATTTTGCAATTTTAACCCTACGAAAGCAAATCTAATTTTCCTAGGTTCTAAATGTTAAAAGAAAATTTTCTAAAAATGAATTATATTTTTTTGACTTTTTTTTATTTTTTTATGAATTAAAAACAATTTTAATAAAATTAAATGTTTAAAATTACTAAACAATTTATAAAAAAAACTAGAAAAATCATGAAAAGTAGCTTGAACAATGAGGAGTATAATAAAAATAAGATGGGAAAAACAGCTTATCGAATAAGCTAAAATGGTGCTAATCACATAAAGAATAAATTTTGCAAACCTAAACTGAAAAAGTCCAAAGGGCGAGTTGGTAGTGCGTGTGGTTTGTAAAAAACGTTTGGTCGAATAGGGGTGAGGTCTCGGGTTCGAGTCCTGCTCACCCTTGACTTCCCCAAATTCCCAAATGTTTTTTACATGCTATTTTTTTTAAAACTTTTTAGAGGGCTTAAAAATAAGCAACTTTTACAAAACAACTTTTTTTATAAACCAAAAATAAGCACACAATAAGCAGTTAAAGGACAGGATAAGCAAAACTATATTAACCTTTAAATATGCCAACTGTTGGGCTTTTTAAGCTCAAATAAGCAAACCAAAAAGAGGAATAAGCTAAGACAGATAAAAGGGCATATCTAAAAAGCACTTAGGAACAAAAATAAGCAACTACAATAAGCTATAATGGCATGTTAATCAAAAAGCTATAAAACTTAGAAATTTTAAGCTAATAAGAAAATAAGCTCAAATAAGCTCAAATAAGCTCTAAGCTAAAGAGAATAAGCTAAAATGGGCTTAATCTAACCTAATAAGCTAAACTAAACCTAGAATAAGCAAAAGAAATAAGCTAATAAGCCTAAATAAGCAAATAGCTTTTTGGCCAAAACTGATAAGCAAACAGGCCAAGAGGGACTTTTTTAGCTTAAAAACAAGCTATCAAAAGGATCCTTATAGCTTAGTGGCTTATACCACTAAAAAGATTGGCCAAAAAGCTGCAATAAGCAACAATGCAAAAGCATTTTGAAATTCAAATAAGCACTTAAAAAGCTTCATGAAAAAGCTATCTCACACAGATTCAACACTTGGACAAATTTTTGCAACTTTTTGTAATCTTAATAAATCATCACTTTTGAGCTTCAAAATAAGCACCTAAACAGATCCTTATGAACATATAACCTGCAAACAGATTAAGCTTTTACCTCAAATAGCTTATATCAACAATCAAAAGGGAGTTTGAAATTCAGGATAAGCAACAATAAGCAAATGAAAAAGCCATTTCTCAAATTTTTCAACATTTAGCACTTTTTGATAGTTTTGGTAAAAATGCAAACAAACAATTGCATGCCTATGAGTTTTGTTTCTAACCTCTTTTAACACATGCATAAACACAAAAACTTCACAAAATGACAATAAGCAAGATCACAATCAAATAAGCAAATGCAATGAGCTTAAACCTTACAGTTTCAAACCACAATTTCTTAAAAACTAAAAAATGAATTTAAGTACTTAAAACCTTAAACAAACTGAATTTTAGGACTAATACATAGCTAAGCAAAACTAACTCGAAGAGTCAAAGTGCATTTTTTATGACCACCTTATGACCCATTAAACAGGTTAAACCAAACACCCCTTTACGATAACGTATTTTAAGCAAATTTTTAACTTGTATAAACTGATTTAAGCCAAATTTTGAAAAGACCAGATGTTCAACAAGCACAATAAGTAGTACTAAGAATGTTTCAACAACAGTTAAGCACTCAAATAGGCCAGAACAAGTTATGCAATTCTATAAGCTAATATAAGACAGATTTAAGAAAAACTTGCACAAAAGATTTTTTTAACTACAAGCTAAGCATTTTAAGCAATAAACATCATAAATAAGCAGTAGTAAGCATAGAAATACTCAAATAAGCAGTAAATAAGCAATGCTACAGTAGATAAGATAAAAATGGAAAAATGAAGACTTACAAAAGCCCTTGCTTAAACAGGGCAAACAAGTGCTCTTAGAGCTATTCTACAAGCTCTAGCTTGTTAGAAAGAAGCTAGTAAAACCCATAAGCTCTTCCATTGTAAGCTTATCATCCATTTGAGCTTTTTGAGTGATTTTTGGTGAAATAGGACTTAAGCTTTATAAGTTATGGAAAAACTTACAATGCTTAAGTTAACAGCTTAAGAAAATTGTAAAAAGAGCTTTTCTGAGCTTGTGAAAAAGTTTTAAAACATAATAAACTTTAACTTAGAAACGGGGTAAAACATAAAAACTTCAATCTTTTATTAAACTTAAAATCATTACAAGGCTTTTAAGAAAACATTACAATAAACTGAAAAACTTAAATTATAAGCTGAAAACTATAAAACTAAGATGCCCAAAGGCTTACAAATGAGCCTATTTATACTACACTAATGAAGGTTCTGGGAGGTGTGCTTCTTTGCTGGTAGGGATCAAGCCTGTGTTTCTTGTGTGAGAGAGTCCAAAAGCTCATCTTAGCCATTGATTATGAGTAGTGCCCAAGTTGTGTGATCAAAGCCATTGATTTGTTGTCATTTTCCTTGAACGAATAGGGGAGCTAAGGATTGCCAAGGTGTCAATTGGTGGGATAAGGTATGGGGTGTGTAGACAAAGTGGAGAAGAAAGGGGAATGGTGTTTGGGGAAATTGCGGGGTAGTGGAAGAAAAGTTTAACTGAAGAAGATGTACAGTGTTTCCCCGGGTTTGAATTGAAGTTTGGGAAATGGCAAGAAAGGCCCCTCAAGGTGTATAAGTGTGTTGCAAAGACAGACCTTATTTCTTTCATATTTGGCCCTTTTGGTTATGAATGGTTTGCACTAACGGGGTAAAGGTTAAGGGGTAACGGGTGTTGACAAGAGTTATAAGGGGTGATGGGCTTGGTGTTTGGGCCGGTGTTATAAAAAGAAGGGTGTTGGGCTTTTTGGAGGTTTTAGGCTTATAAAGTTTGAAAATTATAAGTGGGCTGTCCCGGGCCCACTAGGTGGGTACGGGTGGGCCCACTTTTGGCAATTTAGGTTTTCGGGTTCGGTTTTCGATGCTCTTTCCAATGCCTCATCCCGGGGTTGACTTTGACTTTGTCTTTTTGACTTCTCACGCTCTTTTCGTTCTCGTGCTCGGTTTTGTCGTTTTGGCTTCGATTTTTGTCCTTTTCTTGGATATCCATTCCCTGCATAATACAAATGTAAAACATACAAATACAATGTATTTTTGGTACGTTTTTAGTCATTTAAGTCCGATTTTAGTGGTAAAAGGTATGTGTAATTAAACCATAAATAATCTTTAATACATAGACAAATTTCTACTATAAGTTTTGTTAGATTTATTTAATATAACTAAAACCTTAAAACACGCTTAAGGAATTCGATCTATTGAAGTGGGATCCAACAAGAGGTATCCTACATCCTGGGATAACAAAGTTTAGCACACATGTTAAAAACAAACCCTAAACATTCCCCATAACTTCATAAACCCTAGATATCTGTTCACCAACTCATAACTTCCAAATGGCAGTTATCAAATTGTCAAAGATAAAAGTGAAAAAATTTCTCAAATCATATAATCCACCACACCTATCATAACTCATTTCTCATAAACACAAATCAAACTCGCCAAAAACACACACACCCATAATCCAAAACAAATCAAATCATCAAAACCCTAATCACATCAAATGGCAAACCAAGAAAAAAATCCTCCACAACAAGAACAACCCTTTGTTGCTGCTAAACAAGTAGGCTTCAATCTAGAATATATCATCATCTACACAAACAATGAGGTTGCTCTTCTATACCCAGAACATAATAACAAGGATCACTTCAAATGTGTTTCAGATTTCATTTCCAAATGTTGCCTTAGAAAACCATTTACCAGATCTACAAACATGTATAAGGAATACCTAGTTGAGTTTTGGTACTCAACTAAAGCTCTTGAAAACTCTAAGGTTTCCTTCTCAACCCCCACTGGTGGTATCTATGGCAAAGTAGGGGTAAACACCTTTAGGAATGCCATTGGTGCATCAATACCTCCTCGACTCCTGCGAGTATGTTTGCACCCACCCTGTCCATGTGACATAAGTGAGGCCATGGTTTGAAACAATTGGGTATAGGGAAGTTGTTCCTGCCAAAGGGACTCTAAAAAAGAGTCTTCTTCCTCCTAGGTAGAGGTTACTAATGGCACATATTATCTAGTGTTTAGGAGGTAAAACTGGAGGCTTTGATCAGATTACCAACAAAGATTCCATTATACTGTATAGTCTAGCAAATGGGATCAACATTGACTATGCCAGTATCTTTTGGGAAGACATCATTATCAAACTGAACAAGAAACATAGGGAAAAGGTTGTACCATACACTAGAATTCTATCCCTATTGATGATGTACAAGATGAAGGAAGGCTATAGATATGGTGAACTCATACTCTACCCTACCCAAGTCTTTAGTGTCAACAATTGGGCACTAAAGCCCAACCAACCTGAAGAACCTCCCTTCACAGACCACATGCTGACTATATGTGCTGCTGATATGCCAGTGGTCTTTAAAGATCCTAAAACCTCTTCCAAAGCTGAGAGTGTTTCCGAAGTCACAAAGCCTGAAGCTAAACCTGGACACAAGAAGCTTTTAACTTCAAAACAACCATCTGTGTCCAGCAGAGATGCAACCAAAGGTGGGTCTTCCAAAGCACCCACTAGCTCTAAAACTGGCCATTCTAAGAAAAGAAAAGAGTCCAACTCAGCCATGGACTCAAACCCAAGCCAGCCTCTAGTTTCTACTCATGTTGATACTGAAATGCATAAAGAGGACACAGCAACTATGGCCTAATCATCTTTAGGGTCACTAGCGAACCCAAGAAGCCACCCTTAGCTCATTTAGTGATAAGACAGCCATCTAAATTTAAATAACCAAATATTCAGCATCTTTCATTATTTACTTTGAGTCTGCATCAGGATGTGATGCTTCAGCAGATTCCATAGCTGAAGCTGATCCTGGATTATCTGCTCCTAGTGATTTTGTACCTCAACAATAGGGTATGAATGAAGGAAACAAAAAAAATTTATATGATCACTTATTTGTAGGTACTAACCCACATGTTCTAGCAAATAAAACCAAGTCTGTGAGTGAAGGGTTGGAAACTATCCTCACTCAACCTACAATAGGAAAAAGGGCCAGCTCCATTGCTAGACAGGTTGAGGAAGAAGAAACCTCCAACACAATCAAGTTAGAAAATCTAGGAAAGCTGGTATCACATGTGCAACCTAGCTTTAAAGACATAGACTCTCCCGAAGATGATCCTGTCATTGTTGTTGATGATAGTGATGAAGATGAGGAGACAGAAAAAGATGAAGTTCATCTTACTCCAAATGTTGAAACTGAAGACACTTCAGTTCCTAAATCCTCATCTCCTAGGTCCTCCTAAATTCAAGAGCTTACCAACCAAGTCCTCATTCTCATAGTCCTCAAAAGTCATAAACTGTAAACTTAGAAGAACAAAAGATAAGCTGAAGCTACTCTCCTTAAAGCTCAACCCTCCTTTCCAAAATGTGGAACAACTTAAAGAGCAACTGGTAAGTCCTTAAAAACGAATTCTCAAATATTTTACTCACTGCTTAGCAGCTCACTCAAACTGAGCTAAAGACCATCCCTCAAGATTAAATGAACTAACTGGAGAAGTAAAAGGGTTAAAGAAACAAGTTCATGAATTAGAGATTGAGCTACCAGGAGATTTGAAAGAAATTCCTACCAAGCTGGATGACTTTAAAAAAAATGTCGCTAGTCTTACATCCCAAGTCGTTAAACTGAAGACTCTTCAATGGGAACTTCCAGCAGAATTTCTTTTACTACCAGCACAGGTTGCATCAGTTCAAGCTAAGCTAAAAACCTTAGATGACCTTCCAAGCCTCTTGCTAAATGTCACACAAGCTTTAAACAAGTTTACTCAGGTTTTAGATTCTGCCTTATCAAAAGCTGGAGATTAAAGTGTTCCTTTAGCAGGCCAAGCTGACACTATGCCTAATGAGGGGGAGAAGAACACAAACCAAGCAACCATCTCCTAGCTTTTTCAAAGAAGAGCTGAAAAGAATGCCGAAAACAAAAACCTAAACAACCAACAACCAAAACCTATAACACCACCTACTACAACCATCATTTCTCCTGTCATCACAACCACAACAACTCAAATGAATTCCTCCTTCCTTCCCTTAATATCCACAAAAATGCTCCTCTCAACCTGAGGGGGGGGCATATCAAGAAATACAAGGGCAAAAAGGCCATGTCCTCAAAGGATGCTGAAGAAGTGAGTACAAAAAGTGATTCTGATGATGAAACAACACATGTGCCTAGTTCCATGGTTGAATCCTCTAAGAAAAAGGAATTGAAAAAGTTTGACTTTGTCACCGTGTCCGTGTTTGTCCGGTTTTAACTGTTTTCTTATGATTTTTGCAATATCCGTACCTACACATTCACAAACAACAAAATACACAAATACAAGCATATTTTTGCATATTTTGATCATTTAAAGGCCATTTTTGGTATATAAAGGATATGTGATTTCTCACATATCAGCATTGCTTGTTTTTAAACCTTGGACATAAATTTTGCTTGAATACTTTGCTTGTTTATGTGTTGCCTAAGTAGCGATAACCCACCTTGCCCCACTATCATAAACCGTTAGTTACCTTGTGTAGGCGCGAGTGTTACAAATAGATCTATTTGGGATTGACATCTCCATTCGGGTAAGTAGCGCTTACTAGTTTGAGAGACGAACAAACGAACGTATACCATGTCGGAATGCGGATGTTTCAGGTTGACCATCTACCAGGGCACTTAATATCTTATTATGTCTGAAATTGATTGGCATAAAAACTGTTGTAGCCTCGGTGACATAAGCTTAGAACAACGTAAATATACTTTTGTGATTGTTGTATGTGTTACAATGATCATGCGTTTTAAATTTATTGTGTTCCATACTTATGATATAACCAAACTTGTGAATTCACCAACTTTATGTTGACAGTTTTAAGCATGCTTTCAGGTACTTGATTTAGATTCTTATTTGAACTGTTGTGTGGTATCTCCCTGCTGTCTGACTGCACTTTTCAAGACTTATCTAATTATCATACTCATTGTCATCTTAAATGTTTTAGGCTTCCACTGTCATGTACTTACGTTTCTGTAAACCTTTTTATTATGCTATGAATTCATGTAAGACTTATTTATGTTTCAAAACAACGTAATGAGTATGAATGTATTTTTAAAACGCCATATAGAGGTTGTTCTCTTGATTTTGTGTGATGTATATTATGACGTCACACCCTGGATACATATTCCATCCAGAACACGTCTGGGGGTGTAACATGTGCCAATAGGCCCTTTCGATGAAAAATAGCCCATTTTCTTTTTTATGTTGTAGTATAGTTTATCTCTAGTTGGTGAATGTTTGTTGTGCAGGTACTATTAAGGGATGGGCAGGACATTCAACCAAATGATCAACATGCAATTCTTAGACATCTAGATAACGTGGTAATCTATTTTTGCCCATGAAGATTTTGCATATCGTATGCTGTTATGTTGTTGTTTGTAGTATCTTGCTAACTGTAAACGGCTTTAGGTGACCAGTCTAACAGAAAAGTGTAACAGAACAATCCAAAGAAACAATTAAGTTGTTGTTATGAGTGACGAGACATTATATTATGTTGCAACTATCACGTAGTCAGTTATGGGCTTGACCTCATTTAACTCAGGATATATGGAAACTAATATAGTAGACGGGTCCTAAAAATTGGTTGGGATCATGTTTAGAGATGTTTTCTTTTAGCGTAAGAAATCCAATGCAAGTTTTTTTAAAGATAAATGAACTAATAAAGTGAATAGTTTAGTGTGATAATAATTTGTTGTGCTTCTTTTTCCTAACAGTGAGTGGAGACAAAATGTGGGAAGTTATATTTTAAGCCGCTATTTTTGGACAAAGGATCTTTCATGTTGATCCTCGTAATAAACTATACTCTTACGTTATATTTTGATTAATCTTTTTAAGTTTACCCATATGACCTGTTAGGCACGACGAATTCACAAAACTAAATTATATGCCTTTATTGTATCATTATAACTAAAATCCATAAATGGAAATACGCTCCCGTTACACAATGCCATTTACTGATCAAGCACTTTTTAGCTGCAAGATAAAATAACTTTAGATAAGCGTATATAGTACTAAATTATTCATGTGATGTTGTGAAACAGGTTGGTCCTGATTAACCCGCAAATACAGTTTTGAGGTAAAAAGATATATGTTAATCAGATCGCAAAGTCAATATTGTTTCAATAATAATTTAAATGTTTACAACTTTAAATAAAAAAATACTTTGGAGTTTTACTGTCTAGCAGCCATTCTAGCAAATATGACCTCCACTTGATGCTCTATGTAAACTATAGTATTTTTTTATTTTAGCAAAAAATGCCTCGGGTGAGTCTAATCCGGGCCACTCCAGTTCAACATATGCTAAATTGAGTTGCTTTGACTTGAAATTATTTAATAATGTTGAACCTTGAAAGTGAAAATGGAAAAAAATTTGGGTTCAGCTCCTGAGCCCTTCAGTCTTTCAGTAGATTTAAACATAAAATCCCCTAAGTGTTTCTCAAACTGAAGTCTTTCAGTTTGAGTCACTGAAGCCTTTCAGCTTCAGTCGCTGAAGTTCCTTCAGCATCAGCTCTTTAGGTCCTTAGAAGATTGGGATGTATCTTCACTTCAGTGTATGCAGCGGTACAGAAACTGAAGAAGGACTCTTGGTTGGAGCTTTAGTTCAGCTTGGCTGAAAATTCCATGCTAAACGTTGTCTATCTCCTTAACAGAAGCTGAAACGTGTGTTTCACTTCAAGAAGGTTTACAAGGCGGGAAAAAGATTGCTTTATGTCAAAAGGAATAAAGCAATCTCCTTACGAAATGCTACTTCTAAAGTTGGTATAGAACAACAACTTTCCTTCAAGGACTGTACCTAGTACTAGAAAGCAAACATGCATTAAATGATAGCTCAAACACCCCTTTAATGCTTGCCACGTAGCTAGGTTAAAACTTGTAAACCCTAATCCCTTTGCCTATAAAAGGAAAGGGATTCCCAGAGTAAATGTTATCTCTTCCAATTAATGTGATACACATTGAAGAGTTCATTTATCTCTTAAACAAACTGACTCGTACTATTGAAATTTGAAGCTTTAGTTTAGTCATAACAAGTTTGTTTTCTTATCCTTATAACTTTGGTTAGAGAATAAGTTCAAAGGAGATAACACCCTAATTGTCATTCAACCACCTTGTTATTCTGCAAGCAAGGTGTGTCACAGATTCTTTATTTGATTCTAATAAAAGTCTATACGTTGAAAAGTACTTCTGTGTGTTTTAAACTTTTTCTTTATATTGTTTATATATTTGTTTAAAACTCACTTTGTTGCTATGGAATCTGATTAGTTTAATTTGATAAACCTTATATCAGATTCTAAGGGACCAACAACTGGTCTCAGAGCCTTCTAGTTTATAAAATCCCTTTAAAAGGATATATATAAAGGCACAAAGATTTTTAAAGTCAAGATCCTTCTTAAATGGCAGCAGTAGAAGTATCACAGACTCTTGAATACAGGGGTGGCCAGTTAAATGCAGCACCTGTACTAGAGGTGGAAAATTTCACCAATTGGAAAAAGATATTCATGTGCCATATTATTGCAACTGAACCTCAATTTAAAAACATCATTTCAAACAGGCCTTATATCCCTATGGAAGCTGGTCAAAGGAAACCAGAAGGACAATGGACTGCTGATGAGAGAAAGGCTGCTAACTTAGATCAACGACTCAAAAGTCTCATCATGTCCGTCCTTCCAGATGACTAAATGAATTCTGTCATAAACTGCTTAACTACAAAATCTACTTGGGATGACCTGATACTATATCATGAGGGGCCCTCTGATGTGAAAGAAAGTAGGGTCATGGACCTAAAGTTATGTTATAACACCTTCAAATTCAAAGAAGGAGAATCTTTAACACAAACTTTCACCAGATATAAAGCTCTGATGAATGAGTTAGTAAATGATGGCATTAAACTTTCAAAGCTTGAAATAAATACTGGTTTTATAAACGGGTTACCAAAGAAGTGGCTAAGTTTCTGCCAAAGTCTCAAAATCACAAATCATGTGAAAGATTCTAAGCTTGCTTCTCTATTTGGTAACCTTAAATATGAAGAAAACCTAATAGACATTATTTATGAGACTGAAAAGAGCAAATCTCTTGTCTCTACAACTCCTCTATCAACTGCCTTCTTCTCATCCTCTATTGTCTAGGACTTTCAAGATAGTCCTAATGATGAAGAGGATATAAGAAGCAGTTATGAGTACTTAAATGACTTAGAGGAGGAATACCAAGCAAGGGATCTTTTAGCCAAATCTAAAAGGTTCTTCAAAAAAGGTACTTAAAAGTTTAGCAATGCAAAAGCAACTGACCAAACTGAATGCCATAAATGTGGCAAGAAGGGTTATTTTGCAAGAGATTGTTGGTCAAAAACATCAGTTCCTTCATATCAATCACCTTTTCAATCAAAACTTCTCCTTTCATCTGAAAACAAACCTGAACCGAGGCAAATCAAGGACTTTAAAGCCAAATACCACAGAGTCAAAGCTAAACTAGCCCTCCTCAGTTCCAGTGCTTCAGCTCCCAGTTCTTCCTCAGGAAAAAACAAAGGTCTCATTGTTGAAACGTATGATTGGGATGATGAAGAAGTATCATCTAATGAAAATGAAGTAACTGAAACTGATGAAGAAAAAGTTTCAGTTGGCAAAGAAAGTGCCAGAAATGGTGATTGGACTAAGATTTCTATAAAAAAGGTACACACTCTTCTCCAAATGGAAGATAATGATGATAGAAAATCCTTTCTAGATTATCTGTGTATTGATCTTAACTATGTTGAAGAACAAAGAAACAATCTTTTGTCAAAATATAGAAATCTTGTTCAAGAATTGAATACATGCAAAGAACAGCTTTTGGTATTAAAACAAGCAAAACGTGATCTTCTTACCATGCAGCATGTAAACACTGAGATTCTCAAAGAGAATCAAAACTTAAAATTTGAACTGAAAAAACTAACTTCTATTATAGAAACATGGCTAAACAGTTCTAATATAGTTAATCAGTGTATCAATGAACAAATTCCCACTCAAAAGAAGAAAATTATAGGAATTGACCAACTCACTGAAGATACCTCCAACTCTGGGTTTAAAGGATCGGTATTTATAAAATCTTTAGCAAATAAATCAGATATGTGTATTACTAGTAGTAATATACCTAAGTCATCTGAAATTGAAGATTCTACTCTACCTAATCAAGATACTAATGAGGTACCTTCAAATGAGTCACAAAGAAACACAACTAATCCTTTAGTTGCTTTTTCTAACTCTCTACCAACTGATTATGATTCAACTGATGAATCTTTAGTCTGTAGCACTCCTATTCCTCCACTAATGAAGTTGGATGGTGCTAAACCTATTTCTGGACCAAAGACTTTCAAATCAATTTTGAAGTCAAAATCCACATTCAAAGCTGAAACTTTAAAATGTATCACAATAAATGAACCATCCTCAGCTCCTGCTGGAGGTAAAAGTTCCTCAGCTTTTAAGACTTATTCAGCTCCTGCTGGTAAGTTAAAAATTATGAAAATGGAAGATGATTCTCCTTTAGCTATTGAAATGAAAGAACTTAATGAACTGAAATTACAAATCAGCAAGAAAAAGTCATCTTACTCTAGAAACAAGAATGCTCAACAGGTTCCTCCAAATGCACTTCAAAACAGATACAAAACTCAATTCAAAATGAATTGTGAACTTTGTAGATAAAACAATCATCTCTTTGAGAATTGTTATGAAGTTTTGTTTGTTAAAAGTGCAAAAGAACTAATCACAGATATTGTGATCATGCTGATTTTATGTTCTCCATGAATGCAAATCAGCATCATAATGGTCAAAGTGAATCTTCCTCAAGATCTAGACCTTCAAGGCCTTCAGTATCATTTCCTTATTACATACACTGTGGATATAATGATCATCATTCTAATGATTATTTATACTATCCCACATGTGAAATATGTGGAAGCTATGATCATGACACTCATGATCATAACAGGATTATTTCTATGAGAAGAGGAATCAATCCTAGAAACCCTCAACATGTCACAAAGAACTGTGAAACATGTGGTAGCAATGTTCATACCACATCAGATCACAATGACATTGAGTGGTTTAGGAAAAGAGAAACTCTTCAAGCTAAAAATGCCGAGTCTTTCAAGGAAAAAAAGAATGAACCAAGTGCTTTAAGATCAAAGACTCCCATTAAGAGGTGGGTTTCTAGGCAAAACTAACCGTCCTAATCTAATTTGTGCAATATAACATATCATTTTTTTAACAATGGTCGTTCAAAACAGATAAAAATTATCAATGTTTACCTACACAAATTTTGGAATAATCATGACCCGAAGAAATGTATGAACTAACTCCTCATACACATCCAAAGGTTATGGTTATAGAATAATTTTTAGAAAAGGAATGTTCAAATAGCATGAACACTAAAACGCTTTTAACAACTGAGAAATCTTCATAAAATCTTATGAATTAAAATCAACTGTTATTAAAGCAGAAATCTCACAAGACCAAAATGGTCAAGATAATCAAATTGATCAAAACTGATCATCCATTTCAAACTAAGAAACTCATCAAAATGATGATAGGTTTGAACAAAAAACACACCAATGAAAATCAATTCATTAATAACCTCACAAAACTGAAGATGTTCAGATCTCTGAACTCTTATTCTCTCCAAATGGAAGATACTTCATCACATGATACAATTCCAACTCCCTTCAGTAAAGGAAGTATCTAGCATTGTATTCATAAGGCAATAAATTATGATAAAACCCTTCTTCGGTTACAAGACTTGGAGTAATCAGGATCTTTCTTGCCTTCACCACATA
>BQNB010067818.1:0-21961 GCA_026074375.1 Tanacetum coccineum | reverse complement strand
TTAGACTGGTGGCAACAAGCCCATCTTTGACACGTCTTCCGCTGAGTTGGCACCACCTTCGACGTGGTATCATTAAAATACCCACCTCATTCGACGCGTCCCGGATCGTTTCTTAGCACAAGTCGGTGGTCCAAACGACCAACTTCTGATTCTTTTGTTTATTTTGTGTGAGTGTTTTGTAAGGTATATTTGTGTATCAGTGGGGTGAGTATGTTCGGATGTTGATGTTGTATGTGTTATTACACTATTTTTAGACTACAGAAACAACTTCAATGTTTGAAAACCTTCTGATGCCACCTGAGTGAGACTTTGTTGTTGTTTTCAAACGGACAAAAGAGTGTTTTGTACTTTGCATTAAACTAGCATTGTACTCGCGCAAAGCAGCGGCGATACTAAATATCTATTTTTTATCGTATCTTGATTTTTAAGTGTTATGCAATGATAGTCGGTATTTTACAGTTAACCGGTTTGATAGTTCTAAAACAGTAATTGTATGTTTAAATTTCTATAATATATAATAATACAAATATATACCCATTATTATATTCCTTTGAACTTAGTAAAATTAAACGTTTATTATAAGGTTTACAATTATTAATTTGTATTATTATAAGTTTGTAATATCCATTTTAATACTCAAATTTAATATGTCATTAATTTGCATTATCTATACTACTTATAAAAAGAATTTAGGATTTTCTTGAAAGTTGAAAAACTGTTAAAATATGAAATGATAATGCATAGAATCTTGCTATTTTAGGGTTTAAAGTTTATAAACATGTAATGCTAATGTTATAAAAACGTAACATTTAAGTAATATAATTGCTCATTTAAAGTTAATGTACTAAAAACGTAAATAACATTGATTATACATTAAAAACGTAAATAACATTTAAGTAATATAATTGCTTATTAAATGACTGTATTTAATGTGTTCATGTAACCACTAATTTCTATAATTATGGAGGCTAATTACTAAAGAAATTAATAAGCCCATTAATTTCTATTGACTATAGTTTGGGTAAATCCCCTATAAAATAGGGATCACAATTGCATTGAAAAATACACAAAAACAAAAACACTTATTCTTCTCAATATCCAGCTTCATCACATTCACACTTTTTTGCTTTCGTTTTGGTTCTCAGTTTTAGATATCATGTTATGAGTATCATCGTAAACCACTTCTACCATGTTTTCATACTAATTTATTTATGTTTCTGTAGGTTGGTATATTGGCTACGATTAAATCCTTAAAAAAGGTATGCCTCCTTTTCTCAAAACCCTAATGAAAGTATGTTATACTTTTTAGACTGTGTATATATATATATATGTTCGTTTCTTTGCTACCTTGTATAGCGGGTTTTATGAAGCCTGTAAACTGCACTCCCCCACCAACTCCACCACTACACCACCATTCACCGAAACCCACCACCAACAAACCCCTCTACCACCGAATGCCGTCACTATTGTAAGCCATAAAGTAAAAGGTCTAGCTGGTCCACGAGTGAAAAAGCAAAAAGAAAAAAAAGGCAGCGAAATTATATGTTGTGCTATTAGAGTTTTCATGATCTTGACTTTATCAAAGATTCATATATTCATATGTAATTTTATTTTATTTTTTGATATTATTTGTGACTCGGGTTTAAATAAAGAAGGCAAAAAGAGAAAATAAATATTGTGATTTTATCTATCTATACTTCTATACTAAGGATATTGCTACAATTCTTAAATGTGAATGTGAAAAGTGAAAACTGAATAAATTTTAAGAAAGAATGAAAATTGAATTTTATTATATGAAACAGAATAAATTGTAATAGCACATTTAATAACAACATTTGAATAATAAATTCAGTCATCAATACTATTATAACATTATAATAACACATTTAATTTATCATTGTAACGGCATTTAATAATTATTAAAAAGTGTAACTGTTAAAAATTATTACTATCGATAATGATTATTAAAAATGTGTAACAGCATCCACCATATAAATCCACACAAATCATTTCATATCTCCCCGCACAAATGTTATTTTACAACAAAAAATAATCTCTCAATATACTCTCACTTTCACTTCTCAACTCTTACGGGTACTTTCTGCAAATATTCTTTATGTTTTTATTAGAAAAACGTTTATTTTGACCGTTATAAGAAATATTTATCACAATATCACATATCGTTAATTATATGCAGCTAAAAATTACCGGTGCTATGCACGGGTACTCGTGTAGTAATAAATAAACAATACAAAATACTATGAAAATTTCTTTTAAAAAAAACACGAATCATTAATAAGTAGAAGAATTCTGCAAAATAATTCATGATTATTTCCTTTTTACACAAAATCGTACGTAGTATTTGTTTCTAGCAAACAAAAAAGAGAGAAAATAGACAGAGACCAGAAATAATGTATTGCATAAAACAGACAAATAGTAGTTTAAATAAATGAGATCCATGGACATCGAGATTCTTATGGCCTAAAAAATTGAGAAGACTGTGTCAATGTGGTAGTTCGATTTCCCTCGTTTTTAGTTAAACAAATACACACTAGCTTGTTGTTTCATCAGCTTGTACTCTCCTATGTTGTTATATGCTGAAATACCATATTTAAATAGAAGAATTTCATTTTAGGATGTTGAAGATTTGAAATGTAACAAACTTAATTGATTGCTAAAGATATTCGAGGTAAACCATCAATAGCAATGTTTTAAAACTCGGTTCAACCCGGCTGGTTGAACCGGTTCAACCGGTGACCGGTGACATTACCGGGCCGTTGTAAGCCGGTTTCTTCAGGATTTAACACCCGGATTGAACCGGCAGGTTTCATCCGACCCGGGTCGAACCAGTCCACCAGAACCACCCGGTTTTTACTTTTGACAAAAAAAATTGCTGAACACAGTGACGTGAATGGAGTATTGGGTGGTTGCGAGTGCCGGTGACGATAAGATGATAGTACTATTAGAAGTTTGGTTTACCAAAAGAGCAAGTGACACGAACTACACAAATTAAAACTATTTGCAGTTAAAACATTTGAAAAAGCAACATGAAGGCATCGGCTGTAAAGGCTGATGCTTGAGTTCTGATATTGTTTCTTCAGCCTTGTTTAGTTGTATACGGAGCTTTTCAATTTCTGATATTGTCTTTTCAGCCTTGTTTAGTTGTATACGGAGCTTTTCAATTTCTAACTTCATTGATATGAGCTGTTGAGCTTCATTCAATTTTGAATCTTCTTTAGTTTCCGACCTTGTCTCTGCCTTGGGGTTGGCATCTACGAACACATGTCTCTTTTTGACAATATCATCCTTACACTTGGTAGAGAAAAAAGGTGCTATCTGCTCAACACATGTATCTTCGGGGACAAAACTTCTTTCTACCCAGAACTTTTCCTCGGCGAACACCGCATTTAAAGGAGCTACTACATCTTGAACCTGTCTTCTGTCTTCTGACACTCATTTCAAATTGTTGGGCCAATTCAGAGTCTAATTGTCTTTTGTACAGGATTTGTATGAAATATATGCTAAGTGTAAAACAAGTCGCTGAACTTAAATAAGTTCAGCGAGTCATCCTCAAGATGTTCTTCAGAGGCTAAAGAAAGTCTCATCATAACCTGAAGCGAACCTCAGCGAGTGAAGAAAGAACCAGGATGATGGAGTCAGTAGATATTGCAAAATTACTCACATTCACTCCCGAGAGATGCATCTTTGAATAAGTCTGAACATATTGGCGAGAACTTACTTTTAGCAAAAAGTAGTAGAGGACAAAAGGTACAAGTGGGAGCTTGTACTTTATTAAAAGTTGTTTAAAGGAAGATAAAAAAAGACAAAGAGTGATTATCTTGACTTTAATGAAGCTTCACATGGAAGCTTCACTTCCCACTATATATATGTGACTACTTGTAATAGAGATAGGTTAAGAATTCTTACACACAGAAAACACACAATGTAATATCTTAGTGGTAGGGTTCTCCTCTATTTGATTTATGAGCAAAGCTATGAACAATGAGAGTATAGTTTGTCATTCAATATCTCGGTTGTTGGTCCGCAAACAACCGGGTGCACTTGTAAATCATAGATTCATTCTAATAAGATTTATAAAGCATTAAAAAGTACAAATGATGTTATTAGTTAGCTAAATGAGTCTCGTGGTTAATATATCAGATATTACACGATTGTCAAGAACCAACACAAATGTTATGCGCGGTTTGATGATACCCATATTTGGACTTGCACAAAATAGATTAGGATGCGTCATCTTGACCTGAAACGCGACATGACGATTGGAGCCATTGACCAATATTTTATTAGTCAGCACTTTAATTAATATTCTATTCTAAACAACATGATCCATGACATATATTAGTTCTGTATATTAAGCTCATAAAACTATTTTACCCTAATAGTTTAAACAAAAAGCAGTACCTTAAAGAGTTTGCTAGTCTATAAATAATTATGTTCAATTTCAACATTAATGAGTCATCTTTACAGAGCACGTTGCATTGTAGGGGTGAGCAGAAATCGCACCGCAAACCGCAAAAAGCAGCACCACAAAAACCGCACCACCGCAAAAACCGTGGTTCGGTTTTAAGAAAAAAGAAAAATCGTATTTTGCGGTGCGGTTGCGGTCCGCATATTTAATTGCCGAAAACGGCACATTGATTATTTAATGTGTGTTATAAAGCTTCTACCACATATTATCATTAATCTTATATACTATAAAATACAGTTTTTGCATTCAATGGGCTATATTAATGACTCAACACAAGAATTCTACACTTTTGCATCTGTGTTTTAGTCATCGGTACAGATCCCTCCAAAATAAATGTACACGCCTGTTACAACAACATTAAACTTCTGCAGTTGTAAGGAGATGAATATGAACCGTTGAGGCAATTTAAGGTATACAATTATTAACAGTCTTTTCATGTCTCCTTCAAATTCATCATTTCATTTGTTATAAACTCAAATCAAATCCACTTATTCAAAACCCTAATAATGAACTTCATGGATCCATCAACGTCATTAGTTGCCGCAAGTGACGGAGACCTCGTGAAGCTACACACTCCGTCGTCACCTGTGTATCAAGTTAATTCGGTTAAATAGAATCACACAAGTCAGTATCCTTTATTTTATTCATTTTAACTGTTTTTTAGTTAATTTGATGTTGTGAATTATGAATTGTGTGATTAGATTGGGTGGTTTCGAGTGCCGGTGGCGATAAGAAGATATCTTTGTGGCGGAAGACTGGCAATAATAGACTAGACGCAAAAACCTTTGCAATCACGCTTGAATCCATGGTACCCCTTAGTCTTATCTTCTTTAACAAACTTTCATAAAAACCTGAAATTTTTCTTATTGAATGGATAAAAATCTCTTTTTGATCAACCCGACCTATTTTTGGTGTGTTTGGGTGTATATTATGAAATCGATTGTATCATTCAGGTTGGAGAATGATCATCTGAACACCGTCGGGAAGTTTCATGTTGTCAAACCAGTGCCATTACACTTTAGCCATGAGGATGAAGGTAAGCATCTTTGATCCTTTTTACTTTTCTGCAATTAGGGACTGTTTGGGAGATTAGGGGTGGTTTGGGCTGTTTGGGATTCGCTACTTAGATCGCAGCTTAAAAGCCTGTGTGGAATTGCTTACTAAAGCTACTTATAGGGAATGTTTGGAATTGATGTTAAAGTTGATTATGGGGGATGTGAACCACGAATGTGTGCAAGAAAATCATTTCATCATACAAGGTCTATTCATTGACTAAAATTAACAAACCTCAGAATTGTTCAAATGCATAAAATCACTAGGATTTGAGTTATGTTTTTTTGGTGATTTAATGTTTCAAATGTTGCTATTGTTCCTCAACTGATTTGATTGTTTCTAAAGCAATAGATAATTGAGTTTAGTCCAAGGATTTCAATATAACTGTTACTAAACATTGATAATTGCCCATATTATATTAATGGTATTCATTGTTGCGTAGATCTTTTGATAAAGGACAAATCAAAAATAGGTCAACCTCGGACCGAGGTTCTTATGAAAGTCGGATGAAGATTGAAATGGGCTTGAAGTGGTTTAACACCACCTACTGTAAGGGGGTTTAAGTACAATTGGTAGTTTAATTAATAATAGTAATAGTCTTGGTAAAAATGATGCTTCAACTTTTTTATGAATTTCCGGAGGATTGGTGGTTTACGCAAAGGTTGCAGGTTGCAGAATTGTTTAGGTAAAAGGTGTGGGAGCATTTACGGGTTCTTGCCATGTGCTGACACGGTGCTAGAGGGCATATTCCTGATTCTTTTGATGTACACATATGCGTTGATTCTTGGAGCGCAGTGCCTAAAAAAAGGAAGTGAAACTTTACTTATACACTTCAGGAAACAAGATATAACGGGTAGTGTCTTCCGTGTGCTCATGGCCTTACCAAGGGCCGTTATGGTCATTGGTAAACTTTTCTTTAGCTTCATAGATTTCTTTTAGGCCTCTGCGGTTCTTTATTAGTGTCAAACTCTATTTTTGCGTTTCTAATATCGCTCAGAATTATGCAATGTGAACCGTTATTGGAAGATGATGTTGATTGTTACTGTACCTAGTGTACTTATATAGCTTGGTCATTTTTACTTAATTTGCGAAGGCGTACTGATCCGTTGGACTAATAACAGATCAGGTGAGGTGTGTGAGTGACAACATCATGTAAACACTCCTAAGAATGTTATTACTAGCATAAACATACAAGTATATGGATAGCTCATCTTGGGCATTCCTATTTATGTCGCCAGAATAATATCACTGTTTTAAAGTGTTATAGCCTATATGCGGATTTGATCTTGGTAGTACATGGTTTTTAAATGGCATGTTAAATATGTATTCTACTAAATCGAGTACTTATGCATCTTTCAGATACTTTCAGGGAGATGAAAACTAAAGGCGAACAAAGAAGAGAAAAAAGTAACCTGTAGAAACTAGAAGGGGGGGTTGAATAGTTTTACCGGTTAATTAGCGTTTTAAAAGTTTGCTTATGAAATAGTTTGATTCGAGATGTATGTCAATCAACCAACAATATGAATCACAACAAAACTATCTAACAATGCAAGTAATAAGTAAAGAGTTAAGAAAGAATAGACTAAACCAAGGCACGAGTTTTATAGTGGTTTGGCAAAGAAGCACATCTTCGTCCTATCCACTCCCGGAGCACTCACTCGAGGATTTTCACTATGTCAACAAGCTCCCTTTAGGGGTGGGAAAAACGCTTTACACGTTGCATACTTTCTTTTCTGACACTAAGATAGATTGTTCGTGTCCTAATCTTAGCTAGAGAACCAATCTAAGATCACTAAGTCTTCAAACACTCACAAGATCTACACTATTGGATTTGAAACATAAATCCAAATCACACTCCAATATACAATCTAACCACTTGGATTCTACATTGATCTATTAATACAACAACACAAAATAATTCTAATGAATGTTTGTGTATTAAAGAAGAGAAGAAAGAAAGATACGATCACTTGATATCATAATTAGTTATGTTAGAAGAATACAAATATATATTCTCTTGCACTTGAATTAGTTGGTTAAAGAAGGGAGGAAGAATGAATTAATCACTTGAACAAAATAAAGATATTTAGTGCTTAAAGATTTTATGTTTAGAAATGAATGGTAAGAATGAGAGGAAACTAGATTGATAGAAGTTTCTGGAATGAGGATAGGTCTGATTTTAAATATGGTGGCCAGTAGTTATTGGGGACAAAAAAGTAGCCGTTGCTGGTGGCGGTCCCGGCGGCCCCTTATATATAAGGGGGCCGCCACTAGACTCCGCTCCCTTTTTTGTCCTTTTGTGGTGAAGGTTGTATCTGTTATGGAAACCTTCATGTTTGGGGGAAAATTAAATTCTAAGTTTACTGTTTTAAATTCTATACATGTCTTTTTAGTAATTATTAATTTGTTTTTACATTTTATAAACATTTTTGTTGATGTACTATGATTTAAGACAAATTTTTTTTCTGATAATAATGATGATTTTAATGGTTTTGTTTTATCCATAACTTAAGTGATTAATCATAGATAGTAGAATCTTTATGATAGTTATTTATATTCTTTCTAATTTTATCGTAAAGTTTTACACATTTTGTTTTATCAAATAATGATTGGTAGAAAAATTTATACTAATGTTTTTGGTAAAGTATTTGCGTCTTTCTCCACACTCGCACTCACAACCTTTTTTATGATGTTTTAAAATTATAAAATCATTTAGTATAAATTTTAAAGGTTTATAAATTATTTATGGTTTAATTCTAATTCTCCCCCTTTGTGTCGAATCCAAAAAAGGTTGATCGTCGAGTGAGTATGAGAGAAACGAAGTCGGAAGATTTATTGAAAGACACCCACTTGTGGTAAGCTCCCTTGTTCGGGAACCAAGGGATCTGATCTTACGATAATTTGTTTGTACAAACAAGATTTAAAACGGTACAAGTGCAAAGCAAAACATAGCATGGTACAATCTTATTAAAGATTTCAATCAACACATTTGATGACAGAATTAAGTTAATGAAAAAATAAATAAACCTTATATAGTCACAAGGACTATATATGAGAATACAAGTTTCTTAATCAAACTTAAGACATAACATATTATGTATCTATTGAGAGTAGCACTAGTAGATGATTTGACTTCAAAGAAGATATTTCCAAGGAGAGTTGTTAGTGATGGATGAAGGGAAAATGAGTTTGAGGGCCCAATTAAGAGAGATTTAATTCGGTTTAGGTAGTCTTTTAAGTAATTGAATGCTTTGCGAGTACCCAAGCAACAATGACAAATGTGCGTAGTGAAAGTTGACTTGGATAAGGAAAGGAGGGTGGAGTGATGGTGTAGAAGAAGGTGAATGACAGTTAATTCGATTGATCTCTTGGATATGATATCAAAGATGATTTGGAAAGGGTAGAAGTTCATGGCAAACGGTTTTCTTGAAGTTTTGGAATATAATGTGTGGGTGTAAGGAGGAGGGTGTAAGATTTGGTGAGTTAGGAGAGGGTAGCATAGGAGTGTTATCAAGGATTTGAGAGATTGGTGGGTTGTTAGGTAGAGAGAGAGTGAGTTGGTGATTAAAGGTGGTGAGTATGGTAAGTAATGACCGTGTGTGTCTCAAGCAATTCAAATATTGACGTTGTGAGACTTGTCCACCTTAGTTTTAGGAGAAGACATAATTTAAGGTGTTTTGAGCTTGCTGGTGAAGGGGTGGTAATGTGTTATATAGGAGAGTATATGGCCAAAAAGCATGATTTGCTAGATATTGATGTGTAAGAAAAGTGTTTTGATGATAATGGAAATGACAGCCTTTTATGAGGGATTGGTCAAAGGTTCAGGAAAACGAGAAGAAAAGGGGAAAAAGAACAGCAAGAAACATGTTTGTGTAGGGCCGGTCCCTTATAGTTAGGCGGCCACATATATATCAGGGTGGACCGACCGCCAATCATTTATGGGGCCGTTTTCTGGGTTTTAAAATTTTTCAGAAGAAATTAGTATTTAGTGTTGTACATATTTTTTTTGACAGGTTGGAAGGGTGGGGGCCGGTGAATTCCTCCATTTCATCAATAATCATACAATTTTAATCCCTATTGAATATATAAAATGATATCATGCAATAAGAGCAAGTTAGAATCATTCATGTATTTCATCTAAGTGTTATATTGCAGGCAGGAGTTCTTGACATAGTTTATATTATGCACTAACATAGAAATAGTGGCTAATGTTAAGAGTATAATTTCTTTTAAATAAATATGTTAAAGTAATAATCAAGACAATTCTCATCTAGTATTTGAATCAACACTTGAGTCTTTATAGGAGATATGTAGACGATGGATTAAGATGTGTGGGCTCCAACTGAACACTGGTTTAATTGATCCCCATTATGTTTTGTATTTGGATTATTGAGATGTGGGTTGGTGTGATAATGTGTTTAATATAGAAGACTTAAAAATGATTCCTATTTGGTATTGCGAGTATTAGTGTTGATATTTGTTTCTTTCGGGATTCTTTTATTTTAAAAGTATGCAAAATTGAATGGAGGTGTAGATAAGATGCATAAATCTATGTGACATGATGTTGCAAGAAGAAAGGGTGAGTTATTTTGAGTACCAAAAGCATTTTCTTGAATGATTTCATTACGGATCTTAGTTAGGCCTTCAACACGAAGTTTCTTCTCTGAGTATTTTGTTTTGGAAAGATGTTTGTTCCAGATATTGTTAGGGAATTGAATTATATGCTTTTGGAGTTGGGTTATTAGTTTTAAAGGGTGGGAAAGAGTTTAGATTAGATCATTCATCAAAGAGTCAAGAGATGTGTCTTCGGATTAAGAACATTGCAATTGAGATGAATGGAGAGAATTGACGTGAATGATTCAAATGAGTTTCTAAAGATCCTTTCTATGCAAAAATTTGACTTAGGTTTTGTGGATTGTTTTCATGGATTATTTCCATGGATGAGACAAATTCAAGTTGAATTAGGACAAATGACTCTTGTGCTTATATATTTTGGTGGGTAATGATTTCAAAACTTGTTTTTTATTTGTCGATATTTGGTTGTTCGGTTTCAACAAGACGACCTTCGTGAATTGCTCACATTCTAGATTTTGGAATGATGGGTTTCAAAACAGTTTAGGCTTTGTAGGTATCATTTAAGTTATTGGATATGTATGATTTTTGTGTGGCGAATGTTTGTCTTCTAATCACTCATTTCACCTAATAATTTAAAGAAAGTCATTTTAAGTTAGGTTCTCAGCCCAAACACTATGTCTAGTGATGTGTCTTTATGTAACAATTGTGGAGTAAACGATTAACTAGACACTTACGTTAAATCTTTAAGAGTTTATTTCAAACGTCTCCTTAGTTTAATTTTGCTCAACCTAACATGGTACAAATTTTTCTTTTGAAGTTTGTATCTCAAAATTTGTTGCTGAGATCATTATGCATGTGTTTGAAATCTTTTTATGTTGTATTTAACAATGCAAAAAACATTCTATTTTATTAGTGTTCTGACTGTGAGTGATTTTTGTAAAATTAAAATTGGGGTTTTGGTTAAAGAAATAATTTTTCGAAATCCCTATCAGTGTATGCCAAATTCATATATATACGGGAGCATTTTAGTTATACATTGTATACTAGTGGTTTTATTGAACAAATTTGAAATAAAAATGAAATATTATCAATTTCAATTTTTTGGTGGTTAATCACTGAACCCTTGACTCAAAATGAAAAGAAATGTTGAATGACTCCCCTACAATTGATGATTTAGAGATATTAGATTATGATTATTCAATGTTGAATTTTGATCTTTTAATTTAAGTTGTAATGGTACGCTTTTGAGTTTTTTGTGGTTTTGGGTGTTGTGTTTCAATGGCCGCTGGATAGGGCGGTGTTTGTTTTTTGTGTTTTGTAATTTTGGTTTAAGTTGTTAACAATATTTTTGTTTCTCTGTGGCGGTCTATATCTAATGGCCGACCCTTATTTATAAGGGGGGCCGCCTATATCTGGGAGCCGCCCGGTAAGCAGTGATTCTGACTTTGTTTTTACCCCTAAAATTTACGTGGTGGAGTGACAATTTAACTTGCATTTTAAATTTTTAATGTGTTTAAAGTAATTCGGTATGTAAGTATTTAAGTGGTCATGTCAAGGAATAGATACGAACAGAATTGGGACAGAAGAATGAAAGAGATGCGTACTTAATATGATTTAGGAAATGTGTTTCGTTCATTCCTTAACATAGTGGATAGTAGTGAATTGATCACGTTTAGAGGTTTAGTGGAATGTCACAATGTTGTCGACGGACGGTACTTTTTCGATAGATATATGTCCTTCTTTGCAACTTATAAGGAGAAGTAGTGAAGCAATTTCAATTGTGTTTGGTACGAGGAGTGTTTCGCACCAGGTTTTTGCTATGCTAAGGTCAATCGCGCCTTTATTGTTCGCACCATGATGGGAACGTCGTTGAGTAGTAAGTCATAGTTCGATGAGGTGCTTGTTCATCACATAGTGCTTGTTGACATGCCTTTCGGAGCTTACATTTTGGGGCTTCAGTAGGTGGATATAGCAAGAGCAGGTTTGTTTTTTCGAGAACCAAGATGTCAAACACTTCCCAAGAATATCGTTTTTCAAATACAGCCTAGTGCTCTTTCGGTACACATAATCTCCCGCATGATCAGAGTCGGCATATACTACGGTTTCTATGCGGTCCCCTTAGGATACCATAATACTAAGGTGTAGTGCCTTTAATGTATCGGAAGTTACGTTTAACCGCTTATAGGTGAGAGGTTTTGGGAGCACTCATTGGAGCGGGCACACAAGGCAGACACCTAAACATGATATCGGCCTACTTGCGTTAGGTATAAGTTAATTACCTATCCTGCCACGATACTTGGTAACTATCTTACCGATCTCATACTCTTAATCTTTCGTGAGGTGTATTAGGAGGTCATTGGGGGGTTTATTGGTTTAGAATCTTTATGAACAAATTTCTTAAGCATTGTATTATTTATACTTATATTGATTAAATATAATATACCATCTTCCATTTGTTAAATTTGTAATCCAAGAAAGGAAGTTAAGTTCAAACATCATGCTCATTTCGAACTCGTCATGCATGATTTTGGCAATTTCAATCACACATGTCTGGACAAGTCGAACCAAACGATACTGTCGATCGACTTTTATTTCGAAACAATGATGAGATTTGATCTTTTCTTCTTAGTAAAAGAGTGTTATCTAACATTCCCATTTTATATTCATGTTTAATAAGAAAAGCTTTTTATCTATCATACCAAGCTTTAGGTGTCTTGTATTTTAGACTTATTAGTTTTCTTTAATTTTATTAAACATGATTCCGGTTTTTTTGAAATCAATGAATCCCGGAGGTGCGTGCCACGATATACTCCTATTGATAAAAATCCGTGCAGGAATGCATTTTTACTTCCATTTGGAATTATTTTATTAATCTAAGGCGCAATGCATGAGCTGTATAATATTCTAATCGAATCAAGTCTTAGCAACCGGAGAGCATAAGTTTCATTCAATATCGACGGCCTATTGTTGGTTGTAGCCTTTGAGCGACTTATCTAGCCTATATGACAAACACCAATTTGAACTAACTCCCAAACATCGTTAGCAATTTTATTGATGTATTTATTTTCTTTCTTGCCATGGCGTATATTCAACTTTCGTCTCCCAAGGCTTCATTTAATTCTTAGGTTCAATGGTAGGAGAAATGTAGCAATAAATGTTGCTTTGGTTTTGGGCTTGTGATTATAAGGGTTATTTGGTAAGGTTTCTATGACATTTTCTAAGAGTTGGTTCCTAGATTCTTAATATTGTCTTCTTCATCATCTCTAGAGTTTCATCTCAACATTGTTTTCTAGATTTTTCTTTTTTTTCGATTTTCCCTAATGCTTCTTCATTCATCTTGGTCATCATCACCAAGGGCGATGTTTTAGCAGGTGGAGGAGTTTCAGTGAGTGAATGTCACGTTGGTGATTTCTTTGATTTTCCTAGGTGTTTATTAAGATGATATTGCTTTACTATTTTGGGAGTAACCTAGAAAGACACCTTCGTAAGACTTTGGGTCGAACTTGGTAAGGTAATCTTTAGTGTTTAGGATGAAGCACTTGCTTCCAAACACTCTAAAATAATCAAGAGTAGGTTTCCTACCTCTAAAGATTTCATAAGGTGTTTTTCCTAGGATGGTCTAATTAGAATGCAGGTTAGTATATAAGTTGATGTATCGTACGGCATTACATCCAAAACTTTTGGGTAATGATTGTTCGTTTCAACAAAGTTACTAATCATTTCTATTGAAGTGTCTATTTTTCCTTTAATCCATGCCATTTAATTGAGGATGTGCGTGGAGTCGAGATTGTTTTGAGTTTTTTAATACCGTTGGCATCACAAAATTCTCCAAATTGCACTTCATTATCAAATTCTCTATCGTGATCGGTTCTTATTGACACTATTGTACATCCTAGTTGATTTTGGATTTTCTTACTAAATATTTCGAATTGATCGAAGGCTTCCGGTGTTTTACTTAAGGAATCTAAGGTACGTATTACTAGAGTTATAGTATCTACTATGACTTAGGTGTAATCAGGCTTTCATCACGTTACTCTGTTCGGCGGTGGACCTTAAAAGATCATTTGTGGAGAAGTTCTAAGCATCTAGTCATTGAGACTAAATTCTTAGCTTTGTGACTAGCGTGAGCTTGTTTTCCAATTTAATAGCATCACAATAAAAATGTTGATCAAACTTAATCCTAGGTAAGTTTCTAACTAATTCTTTAGAGGCTAACGATTGAATGAGACGCATATTCACGTGACCTAATCTCCTATGCCACAAAGTGGAATTTTCATCAATCGTTGCTAGACAAATTTGATCCTTAGGCTTGATTTCATAACTTCATTCGTAACAAGCCTTTCTTCCCTTATAACTCTACCTATGACATTACCATTCCTAGTGATTTCATTATCATGTTCAGAGAAAGTTACTTTACACTTATTGTCACATATTTTTCCTATACTAAGCAAGTTAAATCCTAAGTTATCAACATGTTCTACATTATCTATTTTGAGAGAGTCATTAGAAATCGTACCTTTGCCAATGATGTTACCGCGAATATTACTACCAAAAAATATTACCTCCCATTGTATGCCTTGTAGTGGAGATGAGCTTTCGGTTACCCGTCTATATGTATGGCATCATCCGCTATCCTTTATAATTCATTGGGTTCACCATGTAGTCTCCAAGGCTATATCTATATATTTATATAAGACAATAACTCAAACATTTGGTCCCCATATTATGAGGTCCAAAGTTGTTTGTTGACAAACATTCCCTTGCATTTGATGGCAATTGGTTAGGATGTGAATGGACTGACACATTTTCCTTGCGCAGGTAACTGTGTCGTGGAAAAGTTGTTCCAAGTTTTCAGAATGCACATGAGGTTGGCTTTTGATGACCATCATGTCTTCTTGGGTTTTTGCGGTGTTTGTTTTAGTGATGAGAAACATTTATTATTGACTCTTCTTGGAGGTGGAGTTTTTGATCTAAGTTTTGTTTGAAATAATCCAACTCTGGGTTTTAGGACAATGGTTTATTAATATTTGGTGGACTTAATTTTCTCTTGCTACCGGAACTTTAACTTTGTTTATAATTATGTGTTTTGGTCTAGGACCCAAAATAGATTTTTAAAAGATAAACTTTTCTCAGATATTGGTGTCTCTGGTAGCGGTCCCTTATTTACTTTGGGGCCCGCCTGAACATTATAGGGGACGCCTTGTTTATGGGGCCGTCTTATTTAAGGGCCTCCATCAGAGGACGGCGCTTTTCTGAGTTTTACAAATTTTATTTTCCTTTGTACTCACTAGATTGATGCTTTAAATGTATTAAACACCTAAACATAATTTATCACAGGAGGGTTTTTGATTTCTTGAGCATTTCATTCAAGCAATGTGTACTCTTTTCTATTTTTATTTTATATAGCTTGATTTCTTTTGAGTTTTTCATTCTCAATTTTGAGTACATGACACATGAATATTCGAGATCAACTCCCTTGTTTTTTACAAATATGATTAATTTTTCTTGTAGTTCTCTAAGCTCGTTTCTAGTTATTTCTAGTGGCTTTTAGTTTTTGTTTTTTGTGATTATATTTAGAATCATTTTTACTTATTTATCTTATTCCTTTGTCTAAAGTTATATCATCATCTCTGATGTGTTTTTTTCATCACTAAAAGTAAGAGGATTCGGAACATAACTAACTTGATGCATGAGCTACAAAAGTCATGTTTCGACTTTGGGACCTTCTCATCATCTTCATCACCTGCTTTCGCTCTAAGAACCTCGTACAATGGCTCTTTGTTCTTTGTCTTTCGGCTGGTTTTGGACATTCTCCAATAAGATGTCTTAGGGTTCGCCGAATATAAAAACATTTTATATCCTTTTTAAGGTATTGTCTTCACGGCCATTCTTTGGACGTCTTTTTGTTCGTTCCGAGGTTGTCTCACCGTATCTACATTTCTATTAAGAACTTCTTGAAGTCTATTACCGCCATGGATTACTCTTGTCTTAACTACGGAAGTACGAACACTCCTTCATCAATGATTTTTTCATTAGACTTTATCTGAAAAGGATTTTCTTTCAACTTTTGCTTTGACTTTTCGAGATATCTTTCTTGGATGGACCATTCTTGAAACTTTGAGGTTTCCAATGAGCTCATCAAGAGATAGTGATGTTCAAGTCTTTTGATTCTTCAATTGCCGTGACCTTTGCTCTCTAATTTAGGATGTAGAGCACTAAGAAACTTCCTTACGTAGTTTCTTACTAGTATAACCTTCATATGAGATTTAAGGCTAGTAATAATAGTATTAATCTAGACAAAAGCATAATTATTATGATTAGTTTCGAAATGACGTATTGTTAAGATTGTTTGGACAAAAGGGCGATTCGGATCTTGTTATCTTTAGCTTGACGATTACCTTGATGGGTGATTAACAAATGTTTCCAAATTTCTTTTGCGTATTACACATGAAAATTCGTTCATATTCTTTTCTACCGCAATTGCGTTTGTTTAATAACCATTTTGGCTTCTTTATTTTTTGCTGCTTTTCTTAAGGATCAATCCGCGTTTGTTTTTCAAAAGGGGATAACCTCATCAAGTTTGGGGGTCCGTAATTTGTTTAATAGTTGTCATTTCACCATTGGTTATTTATAAATTGCCAAAGATCTAGTTCTTTTGATTTAACAATATGTCTGCTGGAAATCTATTTTTCCAATAAATAATAACTATGCTTTCAAAAGTTGGTGGTCTTTGCATTGATTGCCAATTCTAGATCTTTGTCGGAATCAATAGATCGATTCCAAGCTTTAAAATACAATTCATTTTAAAATTCTTGAGTGACCTGGATCTCCTGATTACTTTGTAGTAACTAAAAGGGAGGTTGAGTAGTTTAACAGGTTAATTAGCGTTTTTAAAAGTTTGCTTATGAAATAGTTTGATTCGAGTTGTATTGTCAATAACCAAACAATATATATCACAACAAAAAATATTTATTACATGCAGTAATTAGTAAAGAGTTAAAGAAAAGATTAATGATCAAACCATGAAACCGTGCTTTATAGTGGTTCGGAATCGTCACAGCACCTCTTTCGTTCTTAAACCTCTC
Source organism: Tanacetum coccineum (assembly GCA_026074375.1). Classification (NCBI taxonomy): domain Eukaryota; kingdom Viridiplantae; phylum Streptophyta; class Magnoliopsida; order Asterales; family Asteraceae; genus Tanacetum; species Tanacetum coccineum. The sequence goes on along the minus strand of BQNB010067818.1, from coordinate 4,759 downwards.
CCCGAGAACTCCACTCGTGATTTCACTATGTCAAACAAGCTTCCCTTTAGGCGGAGGAAAACAGTTTACACGTTGCTTATTTCTTTTTCCGTCGCGATGATAGTTGTCGATTTGTCCACTAATCGTAGCGCTGAAACCATCTAAGACTCAATATAGTCTTCAAACACTCACAAGTTCTACACTCTTGGTTGACAACACAATCCATATGACACAAATATTCAAATCATAAACCACGTGGTATCTACACTTGATCAATCTAATTCAACAACACTAAATAAATCTATGAATGTTTGTGATCTTAAAGAGAGAAGAAAGAATGTTCAATTGATATCTATTCGTTTGTAGATGATATACGAAGGTTTCTTCTCGTGCACTTGATTAGAAGGTGAAGATGGAGGAAGAAAGCATTAATCACTTTTAACAAAATCAAGATTATGTTAGTGATCAAGATATGTGTTTTTGAAAGGAAAGGAAGAAGTGAGAAAACTAGATCTGATTAGAATTTTTGAGGCAAGGTGGAAAGTTGTTTTTGAAATGGGTGGCCCTTTTGTATAGGGTCAAAAAGTAGCCGTTGTTGATGTGGCGGTTCCCGGGCGGCCCTTATATATAAGGGGGCTAGAACTTCTAGGACCCCGCTCCCTGTTTTGGTTCTTTTTGGGAGTGAATTTTGTATCTGTTTATGGTAACCTTCTATTTTGGGGATAAATTTTGAAATTCAAAATTTTTATTGTTTTTTAATTAAAACATTGCTTTTAATTAATAATAATTTGTTTTTTATATTTTTTATAAAAACATATTTGTGGTTTGTTTATGATTTTAAGAAAAATTATTTTCTGATCACTAATCATGTTTTTGATATTGTTTATCCATACCATAAGTGATTATTCTTTGGGAATTAGATTTTATGTTTTGTAATTTATTATTCGTTTAATTTTATCGTAATCGTTTTCACATTTTGTTATTATCTTGAGGACGAAAAATATAAATAACGTTTTTGGACATTATTTGTATAAAAAATAACCATCAAAAGTGGCGACACCACATAATCAGATAAAAATAAAATACTCGTGGTTCCTGAAGCCTATCGTGTTGCAGATATTGATGCTATCGAAGAAGGTTAGTTATTTTATATGACTGTTATATAGGCTGCTTTTGCGGTGAAAGGTTGTTTGGCTTAACCGAAGACATATTTATAAGTGGATGGGTAAAAATTGCCCTCTTTACCAATAGACATAGAATACTCAAATCCTTAAACCTGTCACTCAAAATTATAAAGAACCTTTTTGAGGATATGTTCAATTCAAGATGCTAACTTAATTTAACTTATGCATCGCGCATAGGTACACCAATGCAGATAGGACACTCAAGTGAAGTTCGGTGCTTATGAGCTCTATGTAATTGTCTATAGACGACAATTTCTTATGGCATTCCATGTAGATGACATTAGTTTGCTTTCTTATAAAAGAATATGATGCTTGACATAATGGTACATCTGTTTATGCAATATAACTTCTCATATGATTCATATATGTGCAGGTTGTTATCAAAGATTCTGTATCTAGAGCCATAATTTGACAATTCAGGGCCATACAAGTTCCCATCTCTGCATTATGTTTTGATCTAAGTGGGACTCTTTTGGTAACTGCATCAGTACATTGGAACAATATTAATATTTTCAGGATTTTTCTTAACTCACAAGCTAAAATTTTAATTGGAATCTGCTCATGTGCACTTTTACAAGCTCCATCGTGCATGACTTCAGCTTGTCCTATAGTTTTTGTTTCATAAAAAGTTATACAAGACATTTGTTTTAGTAAATATAGTCAGAGTGGATATCTCTATAGTTTCAGACATTTGTTTTAGTCAATATAGTTAGGGTGGATATCTATGTAGTTTCATCAAGGGGCACATGTCATATTTTTCTTCGTGGCATGACTTCATGTTTGTATTTTATGATACATGTCCTAAGTTTTTGTTTTTGAAGAATTCAAATTTGGCTTCCCTTCTTTGGAGCTTAGCTTCTATTCGTCTACATCAAAAGTCTTGAATTTTATATCATTGAAACATTACACACATATATAACACATGGTGTGTGTATCAACACTCAAAAGTGTAACTAGATACAATGGTTCTTTGTCCTTTTATAATATTATTAACTTTCAAACAAGTTTAACTACAAGAACTGATCAATAAAATGAAACATTATAAAATGAAACATTAAATTGGGTATGTGGCCGCAATATGTATAATTTCTTTAGGAACTTTGTTGTAAATTTTGCTTCAAACTTATGTAATAAGTTTTTATAAAGTTAGCTTATTAGTTAGCGTAGATTTCTTTTAGTATTTCGGTGGATAATTTTTTTCTTTACTTTGTTTTAGTTTCTTGATAAATAAATTGTTACTGTATATCAGTTGTAGATAAACTTGGTGGATAAATGTTTTGCAACTTTCTTTTAGTATGTTGAACTATGATATGATCTCGATCAAGTCAAGACTTTTATTATTGTTTATCATTTGTCACTTCCGTAAACGGGACATAATTTTAATGTCACTTCGTAAACGGGACATGATTTTAATTGACATAAGTAAAATTTTGATCTTTCCCATAAAACAAGCCCAAACAACTCCGGTGCAACGCAAGACGTCTTTCAAACCCAACCACTGGGATATGAACTTATACTTTGCTTCACATGATTAACAGCAAGATTTTACCCACAGACCAAGCCCGGTGCAACGCACGGATGTCGCCAAGCCTCGTAAGTAATAATTTAAAGTATGAAAATATAGCAAAATTCTGTCAATCTTAATAACTAGTAGATATTTAGATACAGTGCCGTTTTTGAAGGTGTACGGGATGGGCGATCACACAGGAGCCTCAAAATTTGTCCTCTTAATAATATGTTAAACGTTTAGATAACTAATTTGCATTATATCTTATAAATAATGACATTTTATTTATAACATTTCTTCTCGAAATGTCTCGTTATATAATTTCGCCCAAAAATCTAAAAATATCAAAAATTTAGAGACGACATGTTTAGATACCACCACGAGTTCTAGATGGATAAGGATCCTCTCATGTTCATTTGAACATGAGAGGTAATGTTGTGTTTGTGCTGATTGTACATTTCAATTAAAAAAAAATAAATGTTGTACAATAATAAGAATGTACAATCATTACAAGCATAACATTATATCTCATGTTCAAATGAAGATGAAATGATCTTTATCCGTTCTAGATATACGATTCTTTCAATATAGAATAACGATTAAAATATGCAACCAATTATCGATCTATGGTGATTGTGTACATAGATGCTAAGTTCAGTGCACAAAAGACACGTGTAAAAGTGCATGACTCTTACATGCATGAACATAGGTGGGCATCATTTAAGGAAAAAAAGACGACACCTAATAGTAATGTATAAGCTCGACAAAGTTGATTAAATATATTAACATTCGTCGATAATTTTCCCAACATTTTTGAACCAAAAATAAACACCCCATGCCTCCCAAAACAATACAGTTTTATATGTTGGATTAATGTGTATTGCTCCAAAAAGAAAAAAGGAAAAATCTGAAAGGTGTTTGTAACTTATGTTGATACAAGTTTCTATGAAAGGATTAGCTATGTAAGTTCAACACAATATATATTATACAAACAATATCAAATTATTTCACAATAAACTCTAACTAGAATGTGTAAATATAAAAAGCAGTAACGTTAAAGAACGTAGTATAAAAAATATTAACGATTTGACACTTCTTAAAATTTAACCAAAATGATAAAAGGTGTAATGCAGAAATATATGAACAATAGTTACACATGGTTGAATTGACAATCGTATCTTCAAGTAATATATAACTTCTTCAAAAGTTATGTCGGGTGAATTATTAACAGGGAACGGTGCAAGCTGTTATATTCCCACGTTTTTGCCAAACTGGTCCGATAGCAGCGCCATGGTTGCACCGAGGTCCAACGTTATAGGTTCACCATCAGTAGGATAACGAGAATTTTATGTGTGTGTGTTTGTTTGTTTGTTTTTTATTTTTAGTATGGAAGGGGAGTGAGTGTTGTATGTTATAGAAATGTTTGTTAGTGTGTTTTTTTAGTTTTTTGTTACAAATATATGAGTAGAAGGTGTAACAATAGTGTAACTTGCAATGTACCTTGTGCTCTAACAAATCCTGCTGATCATGACATGTTGATTTGGCCCAACAGCCTGCTACACCCATTAGTTTAGGTCATGACCTTCACGCAATATGTTTGGCATGTGTTAATTGCCTAGCTAATGCTACAGAAAACCACATCAGAGTGATTTTTTTTTAGTTTTCAATTCAGAATGACTACTTTCATCAATATGATATACAACTCAACGGCACTAGGGCTTTGTTTGTTTTTTTAATTTCACCTCTTCTAACCTCTTCTCACCTCTTTTGTCTGAAGCGGGAAAAGCTTTTTTGTTTGTTTTTTTAATTTCACCTCTTCTAACCTCTTCTTCTATCTTCTTCTAATACAAACCCTCTTCTTCTCTCTTCTTCTAACACCAACCCTCTTCTTCTAAAAAAAACAAATGGTCTTATTCTTTATAAATAAAGAGCTTAGATGCACCTCTTCTTTTGCAGACATGATTTGAAGATGAAGAGGTAAAACGTCTGAAAAAACAAACGAAACCCTAGGTGTCTCATTCCACAGCTTATGGTCCTAAACCTCATTAGAGGCAGGTATTATATACTCAGGTTAGTACTTGCAGTAGTT
>BQNB010067817.1:6773-34057 GCA_026074375.1 Tanacetum coccineum | reverse complement strand
CCTCTAATCTTTTCTTCAACATCTTTGAAAGCATCTCTTGACTTAGAGGATATTTCTTCTCTGTCAACATATGAATAGCCATTCCATTCTCCATCAATAACATGTGAATACCACAGAAATCATACAAAGTCCAGCTTAGCAGATTGTATTGATGCTGATTCTTCCATAACTCATCATCTGCATTTGGCTTAAACATAGTGTGCAAATCTCCCCAAAGCATGAGATCATACCCTTCTGGTCTTGAATCTCTATACCTTTCCTTAACAAGACTGTACAATTCCTCCACATCATGTCTATCAAAATCTCTTAGCATCTCAGTAATCTTATAATTCTTTGAACTGCCATCTCCTCTAAATACTTGATAATACATGAAAGTCTCTGTCAAAACATAAGACTTCCAATCCACAATTGGGAACTTTGTAGATATAGATTCAACTTCTATAGGAACCTCTTCTCTTGGTATGATGTCTAGAAATTCTTTGAGTTCTTCTTTCTCAGTATCTTCCTCCATCTTTTGTCTCTTCCTTGTGCTTTTCCTAGGAATGGACTTCTTTCTCTTTGCTCCAGATTCTTTAACAACTTCTTCCTTTTCCTCTTGTGTAACAACCTCTTCTTTCACAATCTTTTCAATAGACCTTTCTTTTTCAGGAGACTTTTGCTTTTTACTTCCTTGCTCTCCATCCATAGGCTCAATATTCTGATTAAAATCCCAAATCTTTTCAAAGATTAGCCTAATGTCATTGTAAGACATACCCTTGAAGTCACTGATCTTGAAGTTTCCTTGATTCTTCAAATATTTGATCATATTTCTTCTAGCTTGGGCAATAGACTTTGGCTTCATTTTTAGAGAATGATATCTAATGACTGAAGGATCATTCCAGTCAATCTTCTTTGTAGTCTTAGCTTCATCCATTGCTCTTTTTCTTTCTTCTTTATCCCATTGTCTAGCAATCTTCTCATCTCTAGCAATTTGAGCTCTTTGTTCCTCATTCATTTGCTCTTCAAGTCTAATTGCTTCAGCATAGCTTAACTTTTCTTGTTCAAGATCCTTCTTAGATTTCTTCTTAGGCTCTTCCTCTATCAATATGGCTTTTCCCTTATCTTTTCTTGAGCTTTTCTCAGCACTTCTTCTTGAATATGTAACAGTTCCTCTAACAGTACTAAGGTTTACCTCAGCAGTACTAACTATTGGAACTTCTTCACTAGCAGTACCTTTCTTTGCACCAGCAGTACTAATTTCATCACTTGCTTTCTCACTGCCCTCTTGATCTTGAATGACTTCAGTTGGAGTCACTTCTTGAATAAATATTTCAGTATCAGTACTTGCTTTTTCTTGAACCCCTTCATCAGAGAACTTCCTCCCCTGTTTGGAAGAATCATCTTCAAAGACTTCATCATCTGAAAGAACAACCCTAGCTTGTCTCCTTGCTTTCCCAATCTTTATCTGAGACTCTAGCTTCTTGACCCTGAGAATAAGCTTAGTATAAGCAGAGCTATAGGTTTTCTTTGTCTTCATCAAGTCAGCCTCCAAAACTCCAATCCTGTCAGAAAGTGTTGTAACTAAATTCATCAATTCTTGAAGTTTCAAACTACCCTCATCACTTCCATGTGAGTGAACAGCATGGAGAGGTGAGTCATGGGGTGTAGGAAGATGGTGTTCTGTTCCAGGTTGAGTTGGTGATGGTTGTGTGGGTGAGGGTTGAGTAGGTGAGGGTTGTGTAGGTGATGGTTGTGTAGGTGAGGGTTGAGTAGGTGATGGTGTATGAGCAGGGGTAGGTTCAGGTGAAGGTGAAGGTGTAGGGGAAGGTGAATGTTCAGGAGAGTGGGAAGGTGAAGATGTAATTCTGGAAGGTGAAGTGGAAGGTGCAGCAACATCTAGCATAGAGGGGAAAAGTGCAACTTCTTGTCCCGAATAACCCTTTGTTGGCCTCTTCATATTGTTAAATACCTTCATACTAAGAGATGGAATTGGATATATTTTGTCTTTTGTGTTGTTGAGTTGGTTTGTCTCTGCATATATAGCGCATTATTCTGAAGAACCTAGGGTACATCAAAACTTATGGGACTAGAGAGATTAGGACACATGTGCTCAATAATCATCCCTAGAGAAATTAAACTTCCTATTTTTGGATACACATATAACGTAGTGCATTATTACTACTAAATGCTTCCCAAGCAGTCTTCTTTGGGCTTAGGATTGAGAAATACAGTGGTTATGAATCCTCCATTGAGGTGAAAAAGCCCCTTTGAAAAAAGTTCCGTATATTGAGTCAGTGTGATATCCCATAAGCGCCAAGTGCTCAAAAATCTCTGAGTTTGGAATAGAAGTAATACCATCTTGATCAGCTAAACTTTGAGTGTCTTCGTTTAAGATCCTTCCGGTGATAGACAGTGATAGTGACATCAAGTGTGCATTAATCTTGGACTTATGCCATTATCATCAGTAGCATTAGCTCTCAGCGGACCTCTCAAACTGTGTTTGATAAAGGTGACACAAATCCTCTAGCTTCTTGGTGAGTGCATAGCAAATTTGACTTCGTTTTAGGAAAATTGATGATCTGATGAACCCTGCACTCCCTGTAGATTTTCCTAAAAAATGCGAAACTGTTGTTGCTTGTCACAAAATCTTAAGTTTGCCATGAATAAAACTGTGAGTAATCAAGTGGGATATGATCGTGGATGAATATATGAAAGCAGGAGAAAGTTAATTGTGATTAAAATAGAGAAACAGAGAGATATGGTTTGACCGATTTAAAGAAATTGAGTTTATCGTGATGAAAGTTAACATATATATATAAAGATCATGAAAGTCTAATTGGTCAAACCCCTATAACATAGGAATTTGGAGGAAATATCTCAACGGCTCTATTAATTAATGAAAAATCTGTTAGGCTCAAACAGTACTAATGGTCATCCAGCAGTATTAAATTGTGGTCTTTGCAAGTACTAAAATATGGCCTGTAGCAGAATCTTCTCGTTTATAAAATTAATTAAATTTTTATTAACTTCTCCACCCATAAGCAGTACAAACTCCAAAGTTTTGTACGACTAAAAGAATAAGTTCACACAATCTCTCTTTCTGTTTTTAGACTCACATTTGTTAGGATTAATGTTTTCTTAACTTAGTACCGACAGTACAAATAGTTAGTACTGTCAGTTATACTTAGTACCGACTAGTGTACAAAGTCGTATTACTGCTTGTAGTTAGTTACCGTTGTAGTAGTAAGTTTGTTATACCGTAGGGATTATATTTAAAAGTATTTATGAGATATTATATAAAAAAGTATGTAAGCCTTTTAGGGTTATCATTGATATATAAAGGTACCCTAGGCCATAGTTAGACTAAGATAGCTCAACACAAGAACATACAGAAACATATATCATAGTTTGCAATCTGTAATATTTCAAGAACACTTTAACAATGTTGTTTTTTCCGTTGTTCATTGTTTTCTTCAGTACTTGTGTTATAGAATTCCGCATTAACGCATAGCTTTCATAGTCATTGTTTCTAAATAAGTCATTTGTATTTTACTATCTTGCTATCATTCTTTATAGGCTGACAAAGATCCATTCAGTTTAAATCAGGACCTTCAAGTGGTATCAGAGCTATTGAGAAACTCTGAATAAGAAGAACAGATAAAACCGGTTATTCATCTTCAAACCAACAAATCTAAACATGTCTGGAACACAAGATGAAAATCAGCACCACCACCTCCCAAGAGACACAAACAAACACAACACAGCAAACTCCTTGTACAGTCTCAACATCAAGCTGCCTATTCTAAAATGGGAGAATATGATATATGGGATATGAAGATAGACCACTATCTAGCCCCATACAGGCTATCCATATTTGGGAGTTATACAAATGGGAAATGGACTTGTGTCAGTTTACAACTGATACATCAGGACAAATTAAAAATTTTGCCTCCTAAACAGCGGGAAGAGGTAGTGGCCAGAGAAAGAGAAAGTAAAAGCCTAGGACCACCATGCTTATGGGCCATACAGGAAGATCCTCTAGCTAAATTCCTAAGATGACTGAGGCAAAAGAAATGTGGAAATGCCATCAATCCAGATTTGGTGGGAAATGATGAATCCAAAAACGATGCAGAATGTTACAGCTTTTTAAAGCAACAGTTTTGAAGGATTTCACTGTATCCAACTCAGTGGGATTCATCAAAGGCTATGTGGATTCCAAAGTATTCTCAGTCAGTTAGAGATCATTGGAGCAGGTGTATCTACTGAAGAGGCAATCAGAAATTTCTAAAGTCTTTACCTTCTGATTGGTTACAAGTTTCCTTTAATTATGAGGAACAAACCAGGACGATGGACAGTCAGTTTTTTGATGACTTGTACACAATATAGAGTCTTTGAAATGATTTGTAAAAGGCTCTACTGCATCATCTTCAGCTTGCAAATGTAGCATTTGTTTCTGGGAAAACACCAACAGTTACTAAGATGTTAAGTACCGCGTGTGGGGTGTTTTCCCAATAATTTTCGGTCGTAATTCAGAAAGCTTGAACACAAATCATCCTAGTATTCCTTGCTTGCAAGTTCAATCAGTTGTCCTCAACTGGATCATGAGGGACTTAGGGACAAAGTTGATGAATTTGACCTTGATGAAATGGACTAATATGAAGTGGCTAATGATCTCCAGATATAAAGAGTTCTACAGGAAAGACTGGTAGAAACCTACAGTTTGATGCAATAAAGAACCTGTTGGTTTTGATAAACCAAAGTGGAATGCTACAATGCCACAAAATGGGGCATTTTGAAAGAGAGTGTTATTTTGGTTGGTGGTAATGTGTGGGTTTGTTATTTGTAGAACAAAGAGGATAACAGGAGGAGGGAGGGAATTTGGGTTGGAAATTGGATGGTGGAATCTCGTGGAAAGAATGATAGGAGCAGAACTGGAAAAAGAAAGAGAGTCTTAAGCATTGGTGACAGTTGATGGAGAAAGTGTATGACTGGACAAATCTCATTAAGAAGATGATGAATGAAAATTATGCTGTCATGGCTTGTTGCAACAGTCAGGTTCTGCCCACACAGGTAAATTCCTGTTTCAATGAGTGTAAAGAGTCTTATGCTAACCTAAAAGGACTATATGATGCTCAAATGAGAGGAACTTAGTAATGCTATGTAGAGTAGAGATAAAGGTTATACTCAAGGTCTTAAGAAAGTAGATGCACAGATAGTTGCCCATCAACCAAGGTCAATGTTGGTATGAACAAAAATCAAATTTATTGAAAATAGATTTAGATTGATAAAACACATGATGTTCTAACTTACCTAAGGAAATTATTAGCTAAAGTCAAAAAGAAAAAGAGTTTAGAAGTAATAGTAGACAAATGGAATCATTCTTCATAAAATCTTGGATTAAATATTAGGGAATTCTCTATAAAGTGCAGGGACTAAAATTTGGGTTGGGTATGGTTGATTACTGATTATAGTGGGATTTTGAGTTATGAAAATGAAAGTTATGCAAGTTGTCTTTAAGAGATATGAAAGTGGATTGTGGAAAAATCTACCTTTGCCATAAAAGGCTTGGTTAAAAACATGTGTAATGTAAGCGTTTACCCCCACCTCATGACAAGGATTATCTGCCCTCTGAGAACACTGATATTGAATAGATGAATCACAATATGCATTTATGGTCCTGAAAGAAAAAGACACCCTCAACCAAGTGAATCTGAATCCAAAACATGAAATTGATACCTGTGGTTTCTAACAGTAGTACAGAACCTTCTCGGAATTAAGTGTCTGAAACCAGTTGTCAATGAATCAAATATAGAAGTCAACTAAGTTTGGTCTGATGTTCCTATACTTGAGGAGTATGAATCAGTTAGTGATTGATGAGTATGTGTCTGTGCAATCTAATAAAGTCTTGAAAACACACTAGTTTTGCTTAATACAAGCAAGTAAAAAATAACCTTTTTTTAGGGAAAATGTTAAGGCCAACCCCACCCCAATTTCAGTTACTACTATAACAACAAAGAGTTAGGGAATGGAGTTTTACTGAAAGAGAATGTTTTGTTGTGGAAGTTTTAGTCATTTAATAAGAGATTGTGATTATCATGTAAAAATTGGCTAAAACAAGTTGAAATAAAACAAACAAATATGTCTTAAGGGAAATGGTGCAAGGGAAGGAAACAAACATGGAACAAATGTCAAAGGGTAAATAAACAAAAACAAATAAGTACCTTTAGCATTAGTACAAAACAAGAAACTGGGAATAAATCCAGTTTAATTACTGGTTAAGGTTTTAGCTAGTACTACAAAGTTAGTACTGTTGCTAGACAAAATGTAAAGACAGAGCAGTACTAACTAGTCTGCTCTGGAAAGTTAATACTGTTAAGCCATTGTGGAATGTGTTAGGACCAGCAATGTTTTTCACAACAACACATTCACTTAACAAGGCTTTCAAAAGAACAACAGTACTAAAAACAAATTTTTTAACCAAAAGTTTATACTGTTAATGGTATAAACGAAGTTAGTACTGTTGGGGAAAAATGGGGTCACTGCTGTTTAAGTCTAGCAGGTTGTAAATAAAGAACACCAGGATACAACAATATTATTCCTCCAAAATACAATGGTAGATTCTAGTCTAGAAATCATTCAACTTTCAAAGATCCACTAGGCAGACATCAAGCCCAAACAGGCTTGGGTCCCTTAAGAGAGTCTATACACCTTTTTTTAAATGTGCAGGATAATCCATAGATCTCTGAAGAATAAGGTTTTATAATAGTGGATGTTCCAGGCACATGACAGGACCAAGGCATCCTTGCGGACTTTCAAGACCTTTAATGGTGGGCTGTTGCCTTTGAGGTAGTAAAGGCTATATTACTGGTAAAGGGAATAAAAAACTGGGTAAGTTAGATTTTGGAGGATGTAAGATTTGTGAATGACTTCAGCCTTTCTATCTCTTTTCTGTTTAGGTAAATCTTTTTCTGTCACACAATATGTGACAAAAAGAACAGGTTCTGTTTACTGAACTCTGAATGTCTTGTTTTGGCTCCTGATTCTAAGTTACTGATGAAAATCAATATTACTTAAAGTCCCCAGGACAAAAACAATAGTTCCAGTTTCAATTAGAGAACATTGTTCCTATTGGAGGATTGGCTGTTTTAATTCAAAGGCTACAACTGATGAATCTAACCTTATGCCATTAGGGGCTGGGTTAACGTAAATTTCAAAAACCTCCTAACTGGACTTGTTTAGGGATACCTTGTTAGAGGTTTGACTATTATAAGCTTTTTCAAAATGACCACAATTGTGTTGCTTGTCAGAGAGGAATCGCAACACAAAAGCTTCTTGTAAGGCCAAGGTTAGTTATCATATTAGCCAAACTTACAACTTCTTTATATGGCTTGTTTGGACCTACATCTGTTAGTGTAGCATAAACCATAAGACCTATTGTTTGGTTACACTGATGATTTTTAGCAGATTAGTTGGACATTTTTCTTAAGAACTAAGGATGAAACAAGTGCTAACTTAAGGACTTTCTTCAGAAGACAAATAGAGTACCAATTGATATCAAAAGGTTTAAAAATTATTAGATGTGATAATGGAACGATTTAAAAACAGAGATGTGTTATTGAATTCTGTGGTTTTAAAAGGATCAAGAGGGAATACAGCAATGCCAGGAACTCCACAACAATATGGAAGTTGCTGAGAGAAAGAACATGACCCTTATTTTAGGGCAGCACGGTACATGCTTGCAGATTCATTGTTTACCTAACACTATATGGGGGGGGGGGGGGGGGGGGGGTGGGGGAGGGGTGGGGGGGGGTGGGGGGGGGGGGGGGGGGGGGGGGGGGGGTGGGGAGGGGGGGGGTGGGGGGGGGGGGGGAGGGGTGTGGGTGGGGGGGGGTGGGGGGGGCGGGGGGGGTGGGGGTGGGGGGGGGGGGGGGGGGGGGGGGGGGGGTGGGGGGGGGGGGGGGCGGGGGGGGGAGGGGGGGGGGGGGGGGGGGGGGGGGGGGGGGGGGGGGGGGGGGGGGGGGGGGGGGGGGGGTGGGGGGGGGGTGGTGGGGGGGGGGGGGGGGGGGGGGGGGGGGGGGGGGGGGGGGGGGGGGAGGGGGGGGGGGGTGGGGGTGGGGAGGGGGGGGGGGGGGGGGGTGGGGGGAGGGGGGGGGGGGGCGGAACAGCCGGAGAGCGCGTGCGGGGGGGGGGGGGGGGGGGGGGGGTGGGGGGGGGGGCTGAAGCAGTTGTAATGCTTGCTATGTTCTAAAACAGGGTATTAGTGACCAAACCTCATAATAAGACACTTATTGAACTTTTAATTGGTAAGACACCAATTATAAGTATATAAGAGCCTTTTGGGTGCCATGTGACAATCTTGAACACCTAGACCACTTAGGCAAGTTTGTGGGAAATCTGATTTGGGATTTTTGGTTTGGGTATTCAATCAAAAAGCAAGGCTTTTTAGAGTATAAAACTTAGAAACCAAAAGGTTGAAGAAAACCTGCACATAAACGTCTTAGAGAACATACCCATATGTTGCTGTTGCACGGAATTTACTATAATAGGCTTTTTGACCTGATTATTTGACTGATTCTATGGAACTATCATTCTGTTAGATAGAGGAATCAAGCTAACCTCATGCATGTCAACAAGAATCTAACCAAATTACAGGCTCAAAAGACAAATTGTTGTTGGGGATTCTAAAAAAAGATGATGAAAAACTGATCAAGACTGCTTTGATCTGCATTATGGAATTCCTATTCTTCCAAAAAGAGGGAAGTCAAGAGAGGAAGAACAAGTCTTTCTGGGATGATCTTGCAAGACTTCAAAGGACAAAAAGAAAAGGAAGCTAACGAGGAAGCTGAAGCTTCTCAGGAAGAAACTATGAACAAGACACTGGGAACTTGTTACCTCAAGCAAGAAGTGCCTAATCTAGCCTAGTACTAACATTTATTAGTACTGTTAGTAACACCATCACCACAACACCACAACAGCTAAAGGCTAGCAGTACTACCCTAGTTAGTACTGCCAGTCCTAAAAGAGGGACTATCTCTTTCTGAAACAACAGATTCCCAAGAAAGAATGACTCTGACAATCCTCCACTGGAGGATAGTCATGAAGTATACTGATGGGATCTTTACACATTCATCTTATGATGTTGAGAGTGCAGAGGTGACTTCTACAAATTTGGAAACAGTTTGTTGATATGTTAGGTCTATTCCCACATCAAGAATTAATCCCTCTCGTCTTCAGCTCTTATTCATAGGAGATCCACATCAGCAGAGTACCAAACAAGATGCAAGTCAAATAAATGTTTGAAGCTCATGCTTTTGTTAGTTATGTTCAAAAAAAATCAAGGAAGAAACAATAATAAGGGGATCTTTTCTATCATTGTTTGTTTGCTAGTTTTTCTATCTCATCATGAACCCAAAGAAGATTTCAGAAGCACTTGAAGATGAAAGCTGGGTTGATGCTATGCTAAGAAGAATTGTTGCAGTTTGAGTATTCAAAAGTTTGGATCCTAGTAGAATTTAGCCTTATTGGGAAAAGGCTATCGGTACAAAGTGGGTGTACCGAAATAAGAAGGATGAAAGAGGAGTGGTTGTCAGGAACAAAGCTAGATTAGTTGCTCAAGGACACAGGCAAGAGGAAGGAATAGACTATGATGAAGTTTTTGCTCATGTGGCTAGACTTGAAGCCATAAGGATCTTTTTAGCATTTGCCTCATATATGGGCTTAATAGTCTATCAGATGGATGTGAAAATGCTTTTCTCTATGGCAAGATTGATGATGTAGGTATATGTTGTCTCAACACCGGTTTTACAAGATCTAAGCATCATGAATAAAAGTCTACAAAGTGGTTAAAGCTCTGTATGGCTTACATCAAGCTCCCAGAGCATGGTATGCTACTTTATCCACTTTCTTGTTGAAGAATGGATACAGAAGAGGGACAATTGACAAAACTCTCTTCCTAAAGAAGGACAAACATGATATCATTTTATGTTCAGTTATTTGGATGTATCTCTTGGGTCTACAAAGAAGTCATGGTGTGATGAGTTAAGGCATTAATGAAGAGTAGATTTCAGATGTGTTCAATGGTGGAAGCTCCACTTTCTTCTTGGCATACAAAGTCAAACAGAAACCAGATGGTATATATATAAGCACAGGTAGGTTAGTATGGTGCTGAAAATCCTGAAGAAGTTTAACTTTGCAAGTGTTTAAGACTGCCAGTACACCAATTGAGACTCAGAAGCCTTTAGTCAACGATGAGGAAGCCATGATGATGTGAGTGTCCATCTCTATTGGTTAATGATTGGCCTCTTTAATGTTGTGATGCTTCTAGGCCTGACATTATGTTTGCAGTCTGTGCTTGTTCTAGGTTTCAAGTCACTCCTAAGACCTCTCATTTAAGTGCTATCAAAAGAATTTTTAGGTACCTAAAGGGTAAACAAACTGGGCCTATGGTATCCTAGAGAGTCTTCATTTGACTTGGAATCCTACTCAGATAGTGATTATGCTGGAGCAAATCTTGACAGGAAATCCACAACAGGAGGTTGTCAATTTCTTGGCAGAAGACTCATTACTTGGCAATGTAAAAAGCAAACCATTGTGGCCACTTCTACAACAGAAGCAGAATATGTTGCTGCTGCAAGCTGCTGTGGGCAAGTTTTATGGATTCAAAATCAAATGTTAGACTATGGGTTCAACTTCATGAACACAAAGATCTACATTGATAATGAAAGCACCATTTGCATTGTAAAGAATCCAGTATATCATTCGAAGACAAAGCATATTGCTATTAGGCACCACTTCATACGAGATGCTTATGAGAAGAAACTCATACAGGTGCTTAAGATCCACACTAATGACAATGTAGCTGATCTACTAACCAAGGCATTTGATGTTAGCCGATTTCAGTTCTTGGTTGTTTCAATTGGGATGATAAATCCATAAGCTACATTGGTTAAAGGGAGGCAATATGAAGTATTGTCTATAAAACCTCTCATCTCCTGAACATATCATCTCTCTCACACGCATAGTTTCACCCCAAAACACACACACATCTAATTATGAACACTACTCAACGTGAACTAATTTTTTTTACTTTTAGTGGGTCATCTGTGGATGAAAGAGGTAAAACACACCATGGCAAATCAAACTTGTTCCAAGAAACCCCTAAACCCTTATGCTCCACCTTTCTACCAACTGATGTTAAGCATTGTCTGAATGTCGGGTATACGTTTGTGAACTTTACGACTTCTGAAGCAGTTTGGAAATCTCATGTTTGCATTACCAGAAAGAGTTGGCCGTTGTTCAAGAGTAAGAAGATTGCTCAAGTTGTTCGTGCTTGGATTCAGAGTAAGAATTCTCTTGTGAAGCATTTTGAAGACATGAGATTATATAGACCATCCAAAGAGTATTTGCCGGTGTGGTTCGACCCACCAAGAGACGTGTCTATGTCATGTTTGACAACAAAGGGGATGCGTAACAATGGAGCGATGTGTGCCAGGTAAATTGGTGAGTATGGTTATTGACGAGGGAAGTATGCATCTCAAGCAAACAATTTCAGATTAGAGATTTAGTATGCTTTTAAACTATCCCTAGAAGTAAGTACTACTATTAGTAGAAATATTAGCAACTAGTTAGTGTTGTATAGTTGTATAGTTTGTATGAAATTTTTGGTGTATGGATACATATTAACTAGAAGTGATGCTTGTCAACGCTTTAAGAAGATTTAGAGAGTCACTGAGAAGAGTTACTGATGGTGCTGAAGCATTCCTGATACTTACATTGTTCATTCTTTGTTTGGACAAAGTTAGTACCGACCATGCAAAGTTAGTACCGCTGGGCAAAGTTTGTACCGCTAAAGAGACATTGGAGAAAAATACCGCCAAGGGTACAAAGTGTAAATTGGAACGTTTTCTTTAAAATTAGGTCTCCTAAACCTATAAGAATCCATCTCAATCGCACACTTACTCAAGCAATCTCTCTAACTGACATTCTTCTTTACAAGCCCTAATCTCTCTTACCGACGATCTCTCTCTTCTAAGCAACATGGCTGCTCTTGAGTCCTGTCCTAAGCACAACATGATCGCATACTTGGAAAAGACTGAAGGGAATGTTGAGTTTCATGAAGTCATTGATTTTCTTCGGAGAAGTTATATTTATCATGCGCTCACTGTAAGTCCTGTTGTTTCGACCACATTCGTTGAACAGTTTTGGACGTCTGCTAAGTCCAAAACAATCAACAATGTTAGGCACATAACTGCCAAAGTAGCTGGCAAGTTTGTGTCTATCTCTGAGGCATCAATCCGAACTGATCTTATTTTTGATGATGCTGATGGGATAGACTCATTACCAAATCAAGCTATCTTTGATGCTATTCAGCTTATGGGATATGAAGGGGATTTAACTGTGTTAACATTTAATAAAGCTTTGTTTTCACCCCAATGGAGGTTTTTATTTCACACAATTAATCATTGTTTAAGTTCCAAAAGTACCTCTTGGGATCAAATTCCTACAAATATTGCCACAGCTGTAATTTGTTTAACAACTAATCAAAAGTATAATTTTTCCAAATTAATTTTTGATGGTATGCTTAGACATCTAGAGGCTAAGAAGAAGTTTGTAATGTATCCTCGTTTTATTTCTATATTTTTAGGTAGAAAATTAGCTAATATATCTGTACCTTTAGATCACTTTCCTGTAAATAGTTTAACTAGTAAAGTTTTTTCTTTTATGATTAAGAAGGGCAAACATTTCTCAGGCAAAGTTACACCTTTGTTTGATACTATGTTGGTCCAACCAACTCAGGATGAGGGTGCTTCCTCAGAAAGACTATCTGATGAACAACCATCACCCTCTCCTGCTCCCACTAGTGAAGTCCCAAATGAGTCACTGCCTGACTCATCTTCTGCTCAACCAAGTGAGGTACCTTTTGAGCAACAACCTGACCCTTCCCCAAGACCTTCCCCCAGACCTTCACCAAAACCTTCACCCACTCCTATTGTTCCTGATTCAATCCCAGAACCTACTGGTGAGAATCTTGGAGATCATTCATCCAATGATACATCCCTTTCAGGGAATGAGGATGACATGACTCTCCAAAATGTCTATGATCTTTGTATCTCTTTATGTAAACAGGTTTCAGATCAAGCCAAGGAAATTAAACTCTTGAAGGCTAAGATCACAAAGCTCAAGAAGCAAGCTAAACCTGTCATCAAGCATCATAAAGAATATCTGAAGATTATCTCATTACAACAAAGATTCCCATAGAAGAGCTTCTCCAAGAAACGAAGGGTGCACAAAAAGTCTATATCCAAACAAGGGAGGAACAAAGCAAAAGGAGAATCAGAAGTTCACAGAGATCCTCTGTTTGATGTAATGCCTGAAGATAAAATTGATCAAATGGAAACAGAAAATGCTCAAAGTGAAGGGAGGACAAGAGAAATGGTGGATGAAGTCAAGGAGTTTGATGAAGATAGACTTAGTACTGAAGATGGAGTTAGTACTGTCAAGGAAGGAGTTAGTACCGACTTTGAAAAAGTTAGTACTGACAGACCAATAGTTAGTACTGATGAATCCAAAGTTAGTACTGATGAACAAGTTGAGAGTACTGAAGAGATCTTTGAAAGTACTGCTGGGCAAAGAGAAGGTACTGAAGATCAAACTAAGGAAGAAATTGCTTCTCAAACATCCACTCAAACACCCACTTCTATAACATTTGGTGATGATGAAACAATTGCTACACTTCTCCTCAACATGAGTAAAGCCAAAGCTGCTTCAAAAGAAAAAGAGAAAGGTGTAGAGTTGAAGGATGTTGAAGAAATTGATAGACCTAGGCCTACTTCTACAAGATCACTTCTCACACTAAAACCTCTTCCAAAGATTGATCCAAAGACAAATGAAAAAGAATATTGAAAGAGGAGGAAAAAATGAATCTAAGATTGAAGATGATGATATTCCTCAAGCTGTGAAAAAATTCAAACAGCTTGAGAGAGATGAAGAGTTGGCTAGGAAAGTTCAAGAAGAATGGGAAGCAGAAGAAGAGAGAAACAGAATTGCTGAAGAAAAAGCAACAAATGAAGCTCTCATTAAAAATGTTGATGACATAAAGGCAAGAATTGAGGCATACAGAATACTTTCTGAATCTTCAAGAGCAAGAAAAGAAGCAGTTCACAATAGAAGAAAGAGCAAAGTTCCTTCATGATACAATTGCTGCTCAGAGAAAATTCCTTGCTAGACAAAGATCAGAGGCAATCAGAAACAGACCTCCAACCAAGAATCAATTAAGAAATCAGATGATGACCTACTTAAAGCATGTGGGGAACTTCAAACATTCTGAGTTGAAGAG
The DNA here is from genome assembly GCA_026074375.1 of Tanacetum coccineum. Taxonomy (NCBI): domain Eukaryota; kingdom Viridiplantae; phylum Streptophyta; class Magnoliopsida; order Asterales; family Asteraceae; genus Tanacetum; species Tanacetum coccineum. The sequence goes on along the minus strand of BQNB010067817.1, from coordinate 19,743 downwards.
TAAAAAGTTTGAAGACATACAAGCAATGTATGAAAAGATAAAAAGGTCAGATGAAGATTTCATTGCTATTGGGTCTGTTGAAGATGATAGACTGATCACAAAAATGAATAAGAAAGATTCCTCCAAAGAAGAAGAGATCAATCAGGAATCTAAAGAAGAAGTCAAGGAAGAGGATAAAGGAGAAGAGAATACAAGAAAGAGAAAGCACGGTACAAGGAAAAAGATGAAGTCAAGAAAAAGGAAGAATTCAATACAAGATACTTTCTAAGATGACCCTACTGACACAGAGAAAGAACATAATGAACTGTGATTGTGCTTGACAATAGCTTCCAGATGAGGACAGGAAGTAATATGAAAATACTTGACAAGAAGTATCCAATCATTGACTGGAAGACTGAGAATCTTGGAACCAAACCACAGTTTGATGAATCTACAAGATCAGAAGAGATTAATATGAATGTGGTAACAAGAAGTAATGGTCAAAAGAGATCCTTCAGCACATTGATAAGAGTGCTTTCAGTGTTTGACAGAGAAGACTTAGATGCTATATATAAACTTGTGATGGACATATATCAAGATAGGATTCCTGAAGGATTTGATAAAGTTCTTTGGGGAGATTTGATAGGTTATAGTTCAATCCCGATGAACAAGATGAGTTTTGGAACTCACAACATGAATGGAAAGTAATCAGTTGAAGCATGGATAGTTTCTTCAAGGGGTACACACACTTTGATGACTTATGATGGGATTAGTCGTTCACAGCAATGCTATAGAGAAGAAGTATCCTTTGAAAAATAATACTGATGCAAATGTTAAAGCTAAAATTAGAGTCTGAAGAAGAAAGTACAATGGCATTGGAATTGATACGATTTATCAAGAAGGTACTTGCTGATTTAGAATCTAAAAATAAGTCTGATGGAATGAGTTAGGGATGATGTTGGCTAACCACCACACAACAAATGGTTACAATTCACCATGCTTAACAAGCATAAGAATTGGCTAAGTGCCCACAAGCAAACGCTTATTGAGGAAAACTTCCAATCCGTTTAAATGGTTTTACAATTTACCAAAAATATGTAAGGGTCTTTTTTAAACTCACCTTGCTTCTGTGGAGAAGAGTTGCTAGTCCAAGAATCAAACAGTCTCTTGGTAAAGACATATCTCAAGTCGGTTGATTAGGCTGATAGTTATGCTAAAAAACTATATGTTTATCAATGCACCATGTTTATAACAATGAAGCATTGGCTGTCCAAACACAAACGATATTTGGTAAAGCAATCAATCCGTTAATGTTGACAGTTTACCAAAAATTGTATGGTACTTAACTCACCATATTCTTTAGATGAAGAGTTATCTATCCCAAGCAAACGGCTACTGGTAAAAGGAACATCAAATCTGTTATGGCTGGTAGTTTTGCCAAGAAACTACAAAGCCAACTTAGTTGGATTGGTAGGGTGAAAAGATGTTGCTGAGTAGCTGAAAAGATGTTGCTGAATTGCTGACAAGACAAAAGTTGCTGATAGAAGGATAGAGTGTTAAGATTAAGAAATGATAAGAAGTTGGAATACATCCTCTGTCTTGAAAGGAAGCTTAAAGGATTGAAGAAACATGAGTTAAAAATATTTAAACTTTCATGTTTAAGGGAGGATTGTTTAGGATTAATGATTTCTTAACTTAGTACCAGCCTTGCAGTAACAAAATAGTTATGTACGTGACAGTTATACTTAGTACCGACAGTACAAAGTATTATATACTATTAGTTAGTTTATAACGTTGTAGAAAGTTAGTTAGTACCGTTGACAAGATATTTAAAAGATATTTATGAGATATTTTAGAAAAAGATATGTAAGCCTTTTAGGGTTATCCTTAAGATATAAAAGGAACCCTAGGCATAGTTAGTACATAGAATTAGACAATATCATAGAGTTCTACACAAGATAATACAGAACACATAGTTATCATAGTTAGCAATCTGTAATCCTCAAGAACACTTTGAACTAAGTATGTTATCAGTTGTTCATTGTTTCTTCTTATTACCTGTGTTAGATTCCCGCATTAACATATTGTATTCATAGTCATTGTTTCTACATAGTCATTTGTATTTATACATCTTGGCTATCATCCTTTATAGGCTGCAAAGATCCATTCAGTTTATCAGGACCTTCATAAATATATATAATAAGTAGTCCCAATATATCAATAATAAGAGAGTGGGAAAGAAAGGGCTTTTTTAAAAAGAAATTACTTTTACCCAAATTAAAATTCCAAAAAAAAACCTTCCCGGGTCGTGTCCTGATGAGGTGCGAATTTGAAAATTGGGGTAACGTTTGTGGAACAATGCTTGAATAACTACAAATTGGATTTGGTTTTCTATTTCTACTAATAATATGCTAAAATAAACAAAGGCAAACTAAAACGGAAGCAATTAAGGCTAAAACACTAAAAACGATAACGGGATTCAAATCCCGTTCTTTAAAAAAACTAAATTCTAAAATTTTAACCCTACAAATGCAAATTTAATTTTTTACAATACTAAATGATAAAAGAAAATTTAAAAAAAAGAATTATATTTTTTTGACTTTTATATTTTTTATTATGAATTAAAAACACTTTTAATCAAAAAAATTAATTAAAAATACTAAACTAAATGGGAAAATTCTAAAAAATTTATGGAAAGTACTTTGAATAGCTTAGATTCTAGGAAAAATAAAATGGTACAAACAGCTTATTGAAATAAGTTGTTTATAAGCTAAATTAAACTGAAAGGCAAAAAGGCTAAAATGACTTTAAATAATAAACGAAACAAACTTATAAAGAAAAAGACCCAAGGGCGAGTTTGCAGTGAGTGTGTGTGTTAAATATGTTGGGTGTGCAAAGGGGAGGTCACAGGTTCGACCCCTGTGACCTCTCTTTTTTTGGAAACATTTTTTTTCTTTTTAAAAACTTAAAAAATAAGCTAAAATCATCTTAATACTAACTTAATAGGTGAATCTAAACTAAAAGTAAGCAGACCTAACAGCTTAAACTCTAAAATAAGCAAACAAGAACTTTGGCTAAAATACAACCAAAAACAGCCTCATAAGGCAACTTTAAGCTAATTTTTAAGACCATTAGGCTATCCTTATGGATCTAAAAGCTACAAACAGATTAAGCTGGAACTATGAGCTTTAAGAAAAAGTAAAGAAAAAACATTTTGAAATTCAGATAAGCTATGAAATAGACAATTATAAAAAAGCTGTTTAACTCAGTATATGCTGAGTTTTTCCAGTTTTTTTAAAGACTAAGATGGCTAACTGCAGCCTTATAAATAAGCTAGTAAAAGTATTTTAAAAACTAAAATAAGCTCAAACAGCTTGAGCTTGACTCCCAATAAGCTTGTGTAATCAAAATCAAACCCTAAATAAAACTAAATCTGCCTTAAAACTTTAATTTTGCATTTTAATTTTTTATCATACATTAAAGTCAAAATTTGTCAGCCTAAAAACAGATATGTAAATAAGCTATAAATCCTAAAATAAGCTCACACAGATCAAACTCACACTACTATGAGCTTATGCAAACAAAATCAAACCTTAAAACAGTTTATAACTACCCTAGGTTTGCATATAAAATTGGGACTTTTTAACTATGAACTATACTAAGACACTTAGACAGATTTTTGTTTTAAGCTTGAAAGACAATTGCACTTTTAAAAACAAATCTATTCCACCTTATTTTAGACTCAAATTAAACAAAAAAAAGTTCCCTAATAAGATCTACACTAATAAGCTCATTAAGAAAGCTTAAGTATCACAGATTCAACACTTGGTTTCCATAAACCTTAACTTTGAACTTTAGCTTTTAAAAACTAAAAATAACTGACTAAAAGGCTTATTAAAAGCTAGTTAAATCTGACTTTTGAGCCAAAAACCATTTTCAACCTCATTTGACCCATTTTGTGCCTTATGTCAAACACCCCTTAATCAATTGATTTCCCATTTTTTAAGCTACAAAATGTTGATTTAATGCTTGGATTTAAAATACCAGATAATGATAAGACTATAATAGATCTAATAAGCAAATTTTAACTATCAAATAACACTATTCAATAAGCTATAAGCTAATGCTATGTTTTTGGATTTTTTTGACAGATTTATATGTAAACTTTAGCTAATGAAATTAAAACTACAAATAAGCATTAAGTAACATCTAAAGACAAAAATAAGCTGAAATAAGCAGATCTAAACAGTTAATAAGCACTAGATAAGCAGAAATAAGCAATAAGCAGTTTAAGCAAATAAGCACTTAGAAAATATTTAAAGAGAAAACAAAGTGTACCTTGATCCCTTGCACCAAACAAGGATTATTATAACCTAATAAGCTCTAATATCCTACCCAGCTTATAAATAAGCAATCTAAAAACCCCATAAGCTCATCCATGGCTAGCTTATCTTCCAAGAAAAGGCTGAAATACCAAATCTTGAGTAATGAAACAGTAACTTACATAAAACCTTTTTGAAAACCTTAAATGAGTCTAAGATGGTTTTATAAGCTTATAAGAGCTTATAAATAAGACTTGTAAACAGTTTAAAACTGAAATGCACAAAAGTGCTTAAAAGGACAGATTTTCATAAAACATAAATTTCATTCAAAACATTAAAAGTAAAATTATACTACTCCTAAAATTACTCACTTAAAAATAAAATAAGCTAAGTCTATTTATGGAAGAAGAAAAACTTCAATGTGTGCTTGTTGTGTGAGTTTCTTCAAAGTATCATCTTAGGCATTGAAAAATCTTGTTCCCCAAGTTCTTTAATCACAGCCTTTGATCTTTTGTCTTTATTCCTTGCCGAATGAGGTGAGAGGGGATTGCCAACGTGGAGTTTGTTTTATCAGGGGGGTGAATAGGTTAAGAGGGTGTGATGTTTATTTGTCATTTAGTTGCAGGGAGAAATGAAAGTTATGGGTGAACAGTGAATTAGGTGGGAAAAGGATTTGGGGTTCTGTGTGTATGATTTTAATAACGGGGTTAGGGGTGAGGACTAAGGGTGCAAAAGGGTTAAAAGTGTTAGGGGTTAAATATGTTAGTTCTAAGGACTAGCAGTGTTAGTCCTTAAGGACTAACGGTGCAAGAGGATAAAAGGTTTTGGGGCTAACACTGTTAAGTGGGGTTTGGGCCAAGGTTACTTGGGCCGGTTTGTATTAAAAGGGTTTAATGGGTTTAGGCTTATTCAGCCATAGTATAAATATCTTAATGGGCTGACCCATTGAATACGGTGACTTCTCGTGATAACCAAAGTACTCCGTGGTTTGCCGATATAGCAAATTACCACGGCGCAGAATTTCTCCAACAAAGAATGATCACTCAACAAAAGAAAAAGGTTTTCAAAGATGTAAAGCATTACTTTTTGGGAAATCCCTATCTCTTTTCGAATATGTCGGATCAAATCCCGAAGTGTGTATTTGGCCAAGAAGCTCTTGAAATCCTCAAGGCTTGTCATGAAGGACCCACCGGGGGCCATCATAGTGCTAACATCACCGCTCGGAAAGTATTTGATGCCCGGTAACCTCAAGTGCCTACCAAAAAACAACGATGCACCATCAATGACAAGATCTAGTGAAGCAGTCAAAGATAAAGCAAAATTTCACATCGAGATGAGATGCCTCAAAATGCTATCCAAGTATATGAGAAATTTTTGATGTATGGGGCATGAATATATCAGCCTTTTCCGTCATCAAGGGAAACAACTATATCCTATGTACCGTCGATTGACATTAGCCAAATGGGTAGCAGCCAAGGCTCACCCCCACCAACGAGCTCGGAATTGTCAAATTTTGAAATCCTTTTCTTCCTATTGCGGTACACCGAAGCAATATAAGCGATCGAGTGGAGCCATTTCTGTAACGACAAATTTGATAAAGTCATGTCTAAATATGGGGTCACACATCGTCTTTCTACCGCTTACCACCCTCAAACTAGTGGTCAAGTCGAGGTGACGAATCGTGGACTTAAAAGAATCTTAGAAAGAACGGTTGGCGAAAACCGTGCCTCGTGGTCCGACAAATTAGACGATGCGTTGTGGGCATTTCGAACCGCTTATAAGACTCCGATCGGATGCACGCCCTACAAGCTAGTTTATGGAAAATCGTGTCACTTACCGGTTGAATTAGAACACAAGGCATATTGGGCTCTTAAGCATGCCAATTTCGATCTCAAGACCGCAGTAGTGATCCTTCGAAAGCATCCAACTTAACGAGCTCGAGATCAAGCAAATGAGAAGTTCATTAATCTACAAAGAGAAACTAAGAACATCATGACTCTAGAGATCAAAAATCGAATCTTCAATGTTGGTGATCAAGTCTTACTTTTCAACTCCCGATTGAAGCTTTTCTCCGTTAAAAGCTTAAGGCCCGTTGGTCCGGACACTTTCAACTATAACCGCAACGAAGTTTATCCCATCTGGCACTGCCAAATGTATCTCACCGACCGATGCTTCCCAAATTTTCAAAAGTGAAATTATCCCGTCCAAACATTATTTGTAGGGATATGCCACCGGTTTGGTTAGTTCACCGGATCTCCAAACTTTCCCTAGAGGACGAATAATTCAGGGATCGAGTCGAGCTGGCGAACTCTTGAACAAAAACAAGCCGCTTCGTGGGAGTTCACTCCATGCTTATCCATTTTCCTATGTTCTAATACTTAATGTGCTTTGATGTGAAGAGGCTTGCACTCTTCCAATCATTCATGTTTGTTTGTTTGTTGGATTTTAGTAGGAATGAACGAACAATTTTTAAGCCACTCGTGATTGGTGTTCCGGTCACTCGAGCTTCCTATCCTTTGTTTGAAATTAGATTGGGGAAATCCGATATCCTATCATCTATATCGATTCACGTTTATCTTGCATAATAATAAACTGCTTAGATTTACTAGAGACATCGACAAAAACACTAGAGGGACAAGTATCGTTTTAAGTTTTGAGGAAGGAATCTATAGAAATATGTTACTATGCTTATTGTTTTGTTTCACGTACCCGTTTTTCCCACATAAAAATAGCAAAATTTTAATTTTTAAGTTTTTATTTTTAGAAAAAAAAAATGGAAAACAGATAATATATATATATATAAATATATATAATATATCTTAACTAGTTAAAGTAATAAGTGTTAAGACACAATGTAGTTCCGTTGGTGAGAATAATAAGTAATTTTGACCCGATCAATGTGTTGAGTTCTAGCTTCTCCCTTAACACTTAATGATAATATTTGTGCTAGTCTCATGTAGACTTTTAAACATGCTAGACTATAATCATTATATAAGAAGACTGGTGCTAATCTCAAGTAATTTTAAATATGCCGAGTTTGATTTTATATAGGCTAAGTATTTGGCGATCTCTTTATTAGAGATTTTAAATTGCAAAGAAGAAGAATGAATAAGTATTGATTACGAATTAGATGCAAACTAGGTTTATTTGGAAAACTTATAAAAATAACTAGTGGTTTTTCTTCCCCGAATTTCTTACAATGATAATTATCCAGTTCTCTTATAAATTTTTACAAATATAGTTATACTCTTAAAAGTCTAATCAACATATTAGAGAAAAAGCTTTATTCGAATGAATCACATCATTTGTAAATAAAATTTTGTTCAAAGCTTATCTATGGTTTATCTAAAAACGAAATTTTCTATTTGCAAAATAATGTGTTGTATTATTATAAAAAAAAAATTGATAGTTGTGAATAAAAAGGATGGTAAAGTTATAAAATTCCTAGTATCAATAAAATTAATTAATGTACCAAAACTCCATCGCAATAAGACATGGGCATTTGTCGTTCTTCACCGAAGTGACATCGAAAGAAAGCGGTGGATGATGTATATTTATAGGGTCCGGTAATCAATAAGTACACTGACTCTTGTCGAGGAGTGGTCGATGTGTCGTCGAAAGAAACGACTACCGGTTCCTAGCCTAATAATGTAAATAGTAATGTTAAAGTTGCAAGTTAGAAAATAAATAGTAAAAGTTTCATTCTCTAAAACCAAGGTATTCTTTTGAACCAACGTTTGCAAAAGTCTACAAGGCTTTTTCATCGGAAGTTCATGCGTTTCGATTATTATTCTCCGGATGGGGTCTCAAAAACCTTAGCACTTACCCGATGACGGTGGGATGCTAGAGAAGAAAGTCATTCATGGGACAAGTGAACCAACGATATCTTAGCTAAGGAGGTTTTTGTTTGCTTTGAGTTGTGATCTTACTAAGTGATTAACATATTAGCCCAAAAGGCCCATGTGTAAAGCTTGGTCGGATTTCAACTATCTAAATATGTGGATTTAATGGTTTAAATTAATTTGAGCACACACATTTAAATATATGGTGTATGTCGGGAAGAAAAATTCACAAGTTGTAATTATAAGTAGTCTTAGCATCTTAGCTCGTACTTAGCGTTATATCTTATTTTTAAGCATAGTATGGGAAAAGTGAAAAGTCAGGAATGAAAAAGTTATCTTTAGACACTTATTTGTGTTTTCCCTTTTTTGTTTACATGATCCCATAAAGTTACCACAAAGTTAATGAATACAATACATATGGTCACACAAGTTGTAGTTAGTAATAGTCATTTAAAAAAAAATCATAAAAAAATATAAATCTTTGAAAATAGAAATCGGGTGTTTTATAACTTGTGAACTCTTAGCTCTCTCAAACAAAAATCTTTTGCTACTTTTCAAAGGTTAAGTTTTGTGGAATTGAGGTATTTGGTTATAAAGGCATGTAATTATTGCATGAGGACACGCAACGTTTAGTTTGGGGAATTTGATAGGTGTAAAATACATTACATATCGTTAACAACATACCAGAAATGACCCAAAATGACTCAAAAAGCATACTAAAAAATGGCAAAGAATGCTTTTTTTGTTGTTTTTTGTGTATGCATGTACGGATAAGACAAAAATCACAAGAAAACCGTCAAAAACGGTCAAACACCAAGCACGAGAATGGAAGAGCGTGCAAGAGCCGGAAGCCAAAGTCAAAAAGTCAAAGCTCTCAGTCAACTATGGGTCAACAATCAGTCCTTTAAGTTTCAGAAGATTACACAAATGGTCCTTGAAGTGTAATGGGCCCTAAACCTATCAAAAACAACACCCGGATCCAAAGTCCAAGCCTAATACCCATACCCTGGCCTATAAACCCTAAACCATAACCCTTTTATAAAAATCCAAGGACCGAAGATGCCAATTTTGAAAGTTGTAATACACTTGGATGTGTATTACTTTTACACTTCACAAAGAGAGGGACTAAAGTTGCCATAAACCCAAAGTTTAAATCTTTTATCCCACTCAGTTAAAACATAAGCGGGAAAACCCAGTTTTAACAACTTTTCAATTCCATCCCTACCATTTTAAACCATTCATCATAATCATAGGGCAAATGACAATTAAGGCCTTACAAGGAAAATTCTCATGTTATAATGAACACGCTGGCATGGTATCACGTCATCAAAGACTCTATTGGTTGAGTCCACCCCACAAGTGAATGCCCACGTTGGACATGAGAAACACCTCGAGGAGTGGATTTTTATACCGGGCTACTTACAAACAATCACAAGAGCATCACAACGGATTGCCAACGCATGCAATCCGTGTGGAATTCCAAGACATGATCAACGGCCAAAAATTACTCACCAATGATTGAGGAATGTACGTGTTGATTGGAATGACGAGTGTGTAGCAAGGAAGGACTAGAAGTTTCTCTACAACACTATAAATAGTCACTCACCTCACACACAGAGGAGGGGATCTTTTTCTTTTTACACCTAGTTTTTACTTTAGTCTAGCTTTTTTAGCTTAATTTACTTTTAGTTTATGCAAAATTCCTTTCAAATGTAATTTTCTCTTTAAATAATTTGTAATTTTCAGTTTTAAAGCATTGTAATTCTCTTTGAAGTTTAATAAAATCCTTATTTCTAGTTTTAATAAGCTGTTTTTAAGTCATAAACTCTTATAAGCTCACAATTCTTATGTTACATAGTTGGATAACTCTACAACTCTCATAAGTCTCTAAGCTTATGAAAGAGCTAAATTGATCATTAAATCTACTTAAATCCTAAAATCAGTTAAATACCTTTAAATTTTGGACTTATAAGCTATGGAAGGGGAGCTTACAATGGAAGAGCTCCCATGGACTTTACTGGCTTATCTTAGGATAAGCCAGAGCTTGTAGATGCTCATTTGAGCTTATTTTATGCTTTTGTTTAGCCGAAGCCCTTTGTAAGTCTTCATTTAATTTCATTGTCTTTAATTTCTAGCTTAATAGTTGCTTAATAGTTTATTTAGCTTTACTTATTTGCTTATCAGTTTCTTAAATTTGCTTTCTAGTTGCTTATCTGTGTCTTATTTGCTTATTAGTCATACATTTTCATCTGTTTTTAGCTTAATTGTTGTAGAACTTAGAATTTTATAATCTGTCATAATATCATTAAAAAAACCAAAAATATTATTTAATTCTTTAAGATCTTAGTTTCTGTTTTGTTTACTTGTTTGCATAAGCTAATTAGGATGGTTATAAGCTACTTAATATCTGGTATCAAGGAGATGATCACTAGTTTTCAAATTGATAAGCCTAATGAAATATGTCATAGTCTTAAGGGGTGTTTGGTTTAGTGCTAATTGACCCTCAAAAGTCAAAGTGACTTAGAAGTTTTTCTTTGGGCAGTTTAATATTGATAATTGATAAGGTTTTGAGAAGTTTTGAATCATTAGTTTAGGTTAAAAATCATTTTGGCTTATTTCTTGGTTGTGCTCCAGGGAGATTTCCCCTTACTTTGATTACTATACATTTATCCAATGCTCTCAAAGGCTTGGTTTGTGTGAGTTTTGAGTTTAAACACAAAAATACTAAAAATAGAGTGTGTACTGCAGATTTCCCTTCAGGACACTGCAATTTGGTTTTACTTCATGTTAAATTGCATCACAGTAATTAACATCAGTTAGTACTGTCTGTCTTGTTAAATCTTTCATTTAAGCTAGTGTTTTTAGGAATTAAGCTTTAAAATTCATGTAGTGTTTAGATTTATTAGGTTAATTTAGTTTTAAAACTATGTTTCTCATTTTGTTTTTTTAAGTACAACAAAATCCCAAAAAGGACAAAAACACGTAGATATTAGGACTTCAGCTGTTTATTCCAAAACGACTAGCATCTAGATTGAATTTTATGTTTTATGCATTAGTTTGTACTTATCAGTTGTTAACTAGTTATCAAAAATCTCAGCTTATGTCAAAGCTTAAATGAGATTTTCTACTTATTGTGCTTTGAGTTTTTTTATGCTACTAATCTGAGTTTAGCTTTTAAATCCTTACTAGTTTTATTAGCTTAATGTGTTCTCAAAGCTCAAATAGCTTTTTCATTTTTAGCTGTAGACATCTAAAGCTTCAGGAATAGTTTTATTAGTTAATTTGCATTGAGCTTAAAATAATAGTATGTGCAAGTGATTTATCATAAACAACAATTTTGGGCTTAAAAGCTCACTTTCTGTAGTCAGTAGATTTCAAAAGCTTTAGAGAGCTTATTTCTCACTTTCAGCTTATGTTGTTTTTATAAAAAGTGCTTAAAAATATGTGTTCTATAAGTTCCAACTTTTGTTTTCAAAAAATAAAAAAATTGCAAAAAATGGGGTTTGCCAGACTTGAACCCGCGACCTCTTGCTTATATGTCCTAAGTGTTAACCAGTGTGCTTCAATAGCTCATCTGGTTAACCTTCCTTTCATTCAATTAATATAGGCAATTTCCTTTTCCTTTTTAATAATAAGCCGTAGCTTATTAAAGCTTATTTAGGGCTTATTTGTTTAGCTTTTTCATAGTTCTTATTTTTCTTAAGTCCCTGTTAGCATTTAGGATTTTCCCTGAATTTTTCACATTTTTCCATTAAGTAGATTATTTTTAATCATTTTTCTTAGGATTTAATTTTCGAAAAATCTTAAAAAATAGAAAAAAGTTTCAGAAAAATACAAAAAAATAGTTTTTAGCATTAGATTAAATACTTTTAGGTTTACATTCAGAAAAATCATTTTCAACACTTTTAGATTTTAATTTTCATTTTTGAGCCTTTAATTTTAATTTTAAAAATAGTTCATTTTTAAGTTTTTAATTTTAATTTTAAAAATAGGATTTTAATTTTAAAAATAGTTAAAAATAGTTTTCTTAGTTTTTATATCATTTTAGATTTTTCCAAGCCTAAAAATCATTTTTTATAACTTTTAGGAATTAATTTGTTATTTTCTAGGATTTAATTAGATTAAAACAGTTTTTAATTCATAATAAATTCAAAAATAATCAAAAAAATATTTTTCTTTTTCTTAAAATTTTATTTAGTCTTATTTTAGGTTTAGAAATTTTGTTTGCATTTTTAGGAGTTAATTTTAATGTACTTGCTTATTTGTCGCGTTTTATTTGTTCCCGTTAATTATCTTAGTTCATTAATTGCTTTTTAATTGCTTATTTTAATTGTGTTTTTAATTGGTAGTTATAGATAATCAAATCTCTCTTTTCTCTTATTCAAATCATAATCCAAACTAAAGCGAGGATTCAATTTCACAAGTCGTTGGGGAAACGACCCGGGAAAGCATACTTCCCGGTAAACATACGTATTATATTATATATATTTATTTTTTAAGAGTGAATTTTCCTTGAGGGAGACTTTGAGAAAGTTCTTAATTGCTCTTTTAGAATATTATATATTTTATATTATTTTATTGTATAGAAATACTATATCAATTTTTGGCGCCGCTGCCGGGGACTTGTGTTAAAGATTCATTCGTTTACGTTTGTTGATTTTGATTTGAAGATCCTTTCGTTTACGAAAGTTATATTTTTGTTATAAAAACCAAAAAAAAATCAAAAATATAAAAAGTAAAAAGTAAAAAATATTTTCTTTTTTTAGTATAGTTATCATATTAAAAAAATCAAAAATTAAAAAAAAATTGTCCTTAAAAAAGAAAAAA
>BQNB010067816.1:0-30034 GCA_026074375.1 Tanacetum coccineum | reverse complement strand
TATCTGTTTTTGTGCTTATATAAATCTTATTAGCTTATTAGTTTGGTCTGAAGTTAATAGTAGCTTAATTGGTTTATTTTTTAGCTTTATATGAGATTTTGAACTTTGAAAAACCCAAAAATAGTAGTTAAGTAATTATGTCTTGTTATAAGCTGTTTAACAGCTTATTTAGGGTTTTTTATAAAAAGTTGCTTTTATTAAAAATGCTTATTTTTAGGAGCTTAATAACTTTGCTTTTATAAGTTTTCAAAAAAAGAGGGAAGTGGAAATCGAGGGTGAGCAAGGCTCGAACCACCGACCTCAACACTTTCAGCCCTTTTATAACACATACACAACACTCACTACCACTGCACCCTGGGGTCTTTTTCGTTAGACTCTTACACCATTTATTCTTTATATACGTTTTTCCCTTTTAAGTATATAAGCTGTTTTAAGCTTATTTCGCAGCTTATTCAATAAGTTGTGATCTCAAACTTATTTTTCCTAGGTTCTAATTAGTATAAGCTATTTTTTGTATTTTTTCTAGAATTTTTATAGATAGTTTAGTATTTTTAAACATTTATTTTCATTAAAAACTTTAAAAATCCTTAAAAAATAATCAAAAAAATATATAAAAAATTTAGAAAATTCTCTTTTATCATAAAGTTTATAGGAAAATTGGTTTTGCTTTCGTAGGGTCTAATTTGCAAAATTTCGATTTTTAAAGAACGGGGTTTTGTTCCCGTTCTCGTTTTTCGTGTTTTAAAGCTCATTTCAAATCCGTTTTTGTTTTAGTTTTCTTTAAACTTACTTTTTAATCAAATAAAGTCCATTAAAAAAGAAAATTTTAAGTTAGGTTTAATTTTAGAAATTTAGGGTTTTTGACCTCCGTTTAAGGGTCCCGTTTTGTGTTTTTAGTTAAAAGTGTGGTTTCCCGTTATTTGTCTTCGTACTTAATTGTTATAATTTGTTTATTTAAATTTTTAAAAAGTAGATAATCAAATCAATCTTTGTCTTCAATTCAAATCATTGTTCGAACATCAAACGTGGTTTCAATTTCACAAATCGTTGGGGGATAACGACCCGGGAATCATACTTCCCGGTTTACATATGTATTATATTATATATATTTGTGAAGATTTTCCTTTTTACCTTTGTCTTCAAGGGTAAATTGGTAATTTTCCATCATATTATATATTTTATTATTACGCATATATAGATTCTAGCAAATCAACGTCCAAAGACGTTTCTTGTAATGCACGAAATAACTTCCCGTTTTAGGTTAAATTAAGTATGTATATGTTCAAAATAAAATATGACGAGTTAATAATAAATTATTAACCGGGAAAATAGTCAGTTGTCACATTTTGGGAGTTCTCCTACCATCCTGAGTAACTCAAATTTTTCAAAGGACCCATCCATAGTCACCCTAATTGAATTGGCGGCCTTCATGGTTGCCATAAACAACAATGAAAAATTAGTGACCCCACTTCATTTTACTGTAAAGAAGAAGAAAGGGAAGTCTTAGACTGTGACTCTAACCTTAGCCCAGTCACAGGGCCCTGAGGCTTCAGGGTCACTGCCTCAAAAGAGGAAAAAGCCTAAGTCCAAAAAGACACCCACTAAAGCCCAATTAACACCATCCTCTACGCCAACAGAGGATTCCAAGCAATCCCACTCAGTCACCTCTGGCAACGTACCTGATCCCCAAGATCGAGAGAGAAACAAGTAAGTCGCTGGTACAGGATTGCTTCCACTCAACTCGATGAGGGCACTCGCAAATCACAGCTTTTTCCTGAGGGTACAACTACTAATCCCAAAGACTCAGGGGGAAACATTCAACCCGCTGATAAGGGATGCCTTCCATAGTTTTAGATGAAGGTACGGTTAAAACCACATCGTTACCCGAAAGGCCACATGGGGATAAAGACTCAGAGGGATTTAAACCACCCGATGATATAGAACCATTACCTACTCCTGTTGTTGATCCCAAGGACTAACGCTAAGTACCTTACTAGTTAGACCAGACCCATTAACCTCGATTGAGGGTAACTGAGGAATCAAAGAGGGGGGGGGGGTGAATACGGTTTCCTTTATAAACTTAAACTTTTGTATCAAATAACCAATCATTATATACTACAATAACTAACTAAAGATTTATCAAACAAAGCATAATCATTACAAACACTAAATATAACACAAACATAGAATGCAATGCAATTATAAATAAAAGCGATGAAGGCAAATATAAATGTAAAGCGATAAGTAAAAGAAAGTGGAAATCGGACATGATGATTTATAGTGGTTCGGCTATGAAGCTCCTCTTCGCCCTACTCCACTCCTCGAGTACCCAACTCGAGAGTTACTTCACTAAATCAATAAGCTCCTTTAAGGCAGAGAAAACCACATAACGTCGCTTACACTTTATCCAGTACTAAGCTAAATACCGAGTCCTACTTCGAGGTAGAACCAACCTAACGTCGCTTACACTTTATCCGGTACTAAGCTAAATACCGAGTCCTTCTTCAGGTACAACCAAACCAGTTATGTTTTATGGCCCAACATAACAAACCTTGTATTTTATGGTCTAAACACATAAACCACCTAAAATCTAGTTTGTTGTATAACTATTGATACACAAATGTGTACAATGATGATCCAAGACATAATTGTTAATTGGATGTAAAAGCCTAATCTAAAATATCAAGATCACTAAGCATGATGTTGTTGATGAAGATGTACATAGCCTCTTGCTTGTTGTTGATAGATCATCATATAATGTAGGTATTTGTATGAATGAAGGATGGCAAGAACTCTAACGAGTTGAATGGAGGATCAAGTAGATTCATGCTTGCAACAAATAAAAGTTAGAAGTATTATGATCATGGGTTAGTGGGGTTTGAAAGACATGAGAATGTGTGTGTAAAACAAGAGAGAAAATTAATTGAAAGGGTTGTCTAAAATGAAAACATGAGGTTGGTATTTATAGCCAACATTTGAAATTCAAAGTTGTCCCTAATGGATAGCTCCGTGCGACCCACGGATCTACCATAGCCTGGATCCGTCTTTAGTTTTGGTGGATCCGTAAGTGGAGTTGGGACAGTTTTTGTCAATTTGTGACTAACCCCAAATCTTTCCAAAATCCCTAATTGTACTTAAATAATAGTTTAAGTACAACCTTCTAGAAGGTTTACCATAAATGGCTAAACATGTTTGATTTGGTTAGATTATAAAAGATTTATTACTAAAAATGGTTAGACAAGAATATTTAGTTTTGTCCTGTCACTAATTATGTTGTCTTATTATTTAATATGATTAATTAGTAGTTAAACAAAAGATTACTTATTTAAGTGGAATAAAATACTTAATGATTCTAAAAAATATTTTAAACATTCTCAATGGTTTGTTAAATAGGTTGATCATAATGCAAACTTAACAAACAATATTCATACAATTATGTTGAAGCAATAGTAGACTCTAGACGGTCGAGTGGTTTTGATTATGTAATGCGTTTATGAGTTATGATCAATCTTCGTAACTTGCACATTTTACGTTTATTAATTACAACTTACTTGTTGGTCATTATTAAAACAAAGGACTTGTTTATTTAAATATGTAATAATTTGCACTAACAATTTCCCCTTTTTTGATGATGACAATATGTAAACTTGTAACATAGTAAAATTTAAAAGTTACTCGTTTACACTTCCTTCTCCCCATTTTGTCGAAACAAAAAGGTGTATGCTCTAATCCTTTGATCCTTCTTCGTTAACACTCTTCTAACCCTATTGGCGAAAAGGACGTATCCTTGGAGTTAAACTTTGTTTCTTCCCAGAAAGGCAAGCTTGCATCATCCCTAGTGAAGTTATACTTTAATATTTATCTTCTAAGCAACTTTGAGCTATCTACATTGATGCCCTCGGGCTCCCACTAGCTTCTTGCACTCCTATGATTATTGACCTTGGTTGCTAATGAATCCATGGATCAAATTTCTTACAAAGACTTAACCTACATCAATGGTTAGTTTTGTGCAACATAATATATATATATATATATATATATATATATATATATATATATATATATATATATATATATATATATATATATCTAATATATATATAGAAATATAATATATCATGAAGCAATAGAGAATGGGTTAGTGGGGTTTGAAAGACATGAGAATGTGTGTGTAAAACTAAAGAGAAAATTATGAAAAAGGGTTGTCTAAAATGAAAACATGAGGTTGGTATTTATAGCCAACATTTGAAATTCAAAGTTGTCCCTAATGGATAGCTCCGTGCGACCCACGGATCTACCATAGCCTGGATCCGTCTTTAGTTTTGGTGGATCCGTAAGTGGAGTTGGGACAGTTTTTGTCAATTTGTGATTAACCCCAAATCTTTCCAAAATCCCTAATTGTACTTAAATAATAGTTTAAGTACAAGCTTCTAGAAGGTTTACCATAAATGGCTAAACATGTTTGATTTGGTTAGATTATAAAAGATTTATTACTAAAAATGGTTAGACAAGAATATTTAGTTTTGTCCTGTCACTAATTATGTTGTCTTATTATTTAATATGATTAATTAGTAGTTAAACAAAAGATTACTTATTTAAGTGGAATAAAATACTTAATGATTCTAAAAAATATTTTAAACATTCTTAATGGTTTGTTAAATAGGTTGATCATAATGAAACTTAACAAACATATTCGTACTTTTTGTTGAAGCATGAGTAGACTCGAGACGTCGAGGGGTGTTGATGAATGTATGCGTTGATGAGTTGTGATCACGCGTAACTTGCACATTTTACGTTATTTATTACAACTTACTTGTTTGTCATTATTAAAACCAAAGGACTTGTTTAGTTTAAATATCGTAATATTTGCACTAACAATTTCCCCTTTTTTGATGATGACAAATATGTAAACTTGTAACATAGTAAAATTTAAAAGTTACTCGTTTACACTTCCTTCTCCCCCTTTTGTCGAAACAAAAAGGTGTATGCTCTAATCCTTTGATCCTTCTTCGTTAACACTCTTCCAACCCTATTGGCGAAAAGGACGTATCCTTGGAGTTAAACTTTGTTTCTTCCCAGAAAGGCAAGCTTGGATTGTCCTGATCAAGCAGAGAATTCAAGCTGCTCAGGATCGACAAAAGAGCTACGCTGATTTGAAGCGAAAGCCGATGGAGTTCGAAGTTGGGGATAGGGTTATGCTCAAGGTCTCACCTTGGAAAGGGGTTGTACGATTCGGTAAGCGGGGCAAGTTGAACCCGAGATATGTCGGACCTTTCAAGGTGTTAGCCAAAGTTGGGAAAGTTGCCTACAGGCTGGAACTTCCTCAAGAGTTGAGCAGGGTTCACCATACTTTCCATGTGTCTAATCTGAAGAAATGTTACGCTGACGAACCATTAGCCATGCCGTTGGAAGGAATTCACGTTGATGATAAGCTCCAGTTTGTGGAAGAGCCCGTTGAAATCATGGAACGGGAGATCAAACGATTAAAGCGAAGCCGGATACCATTGGTTAAGGTTCGCTGGAACTCTAGGAGAGGTCCTGAGTTCACCTGGGAACGTGAAGATTCGTTCAAACAAAAATACCCACAGCTTTTCACAAACCGGGCTTCGTCATCCACTACAAGGTCTTAAGCTTTGAGGACAAAGCTCTTTTAACGGGTGGAGACTGTAACATTTCTCAATTTCAGGTCATTTTACGACTCCTATTATTCGTCACTATTTATTTTAGTCCGATACGCGTTTACTTTTAATTTAACTTCTAAACTAAATCGCGTAGACTAGAAATAATCATTTAACGTAGACGGTCACCAAATAAATTAAGGTTTACGTCAAACAAGTGTCATATAATTATTAAGAAGATAATTATTAACTTTGTGTATTTTATTTTTATTGGTCACGTAAAAGGCTTACGTTTCGCAATAAAAAAAATACATTTAGACACACCCCGGAAATACCTAGACTTACCTAGACTCAAACCAACACTCACTTTTAAACCTTAAACACAAAATTTATTCAAATCTTGTGTTATTAAGCCATTTGGCCGAATATGGGTAACATAAACCAACTAGCAAATCTTTGTTTTATTCTCCAAAGTACATGTACAATCCTAGGTAATTAAGGAAGGTACTAGCTGTTCCCAATTAGCCAGATCAATCCCTCTCTTTGCTCTCTTTGATGCCACGACTAGAAACAAGAATCCACACACACAAAATTTCCTAGAAAATCTCCTAATGATCCCTAAGTACTTGTACAACCTAAACTTAATTGAAACTTGTACTTAATGTCCCTAGTCAAGCTTATTGCACAATGGATAAAAACCTTTTTTTGTTCTCTTTCTCTTAGATACTCGCGCCTACACAAACAACATACATGCATCATAAGATTTTCCATATTCTTAGTAAATCTTGTACCAAAATCTTGTAATTAAGACATGTACTTAGTAGTATTAACAAAACCATGTGTGATTAACTAGAAACCACAAAACCACCAAGACTAGGGCACGGTTTGGTTGTTTGAGGGACTAGGAGATGTAACTAGATATCTTGCCTATAAATACTCACTCACATAAGCTTATATAAGCCAAATTAGTGCTTATGTGCTTTTGGAATCTTAAATGGACCATTCAAGCTTAATGGACATTTACGAGTCCAATAAGGCCCAATAAGCCAAATTAAGCTCATCCGAGCTTATTTATAAGCTGACCCAGCTTATATGGCTTATTGGAGTCCATTAAAACCAAATGCCACTTGCTAGAACTTAATTGGACTTAAAATGTGACTTTTTTAAGTTAAGGGACTAAAAGTGCAAACTTGTAAACTTGGGGGTTAAAACTGTCAAAACTGTTTTCTATACATTCTAAGGGCTGTTTTGACATTTCTGAAACTTAAGGGGCTGTTTGAAACATATAAGGACTTCAAGTGTAAATTGTTGTAAAACTAAAGGACTAAAGGTGTAATTTTGGAAACATAGGGGTTTAAAGTGTAAATGTTATATTTTAATAAACATAAGGACTATTTTTGTAATATAGAAAACCTAAGGGTATTTCATGAACAAAGGTGATTTTAATAACCACTTAACATACCTGGATACAAAACCTTATACTGAAATACATAAAACCACACGGTAAACTTCTTAAATACTTGCGAATAGGCTTTGGGAAGGCGTATACAAAAATCGTTACATGTATGCATGTGGCGACTCGACGGCATAATTAGGTTACCTGAATCGTTTGGTGCTAGTAATCTTAATAATCCATTTATACCACCATTAAGCTTAATGGGCTACTAATGGACCTTGTTGGACCCAACACCCCACTAACGGACGCTAATGGGCCCAACAGTTCGTTGGTTGAGGCCCATAGCTTATAAATAAGCTCACTTGAGCTTATCGAGGGATTATAAAATTCTTAAACTCTTTGGAATAAACGATATGCATGAAAGAAACCTTTAGTGGGCCTATTGGGCCCAATAGCCCCTGTACGAAACCAAACAGGCCCAATAAGCCAACCTGGTAGGCCCACGACTTATTAATAAGCCCCCTTGAGTTTATTTAGGGACCTTAAATGTTATTGAACATATTATAGGACTCTCATTGTACTTAAAAACACAACAGACACTTACGGGCTTGGTAAGCCCACATTACCATGACCAACGAATACCCATAAGCCACAAATAGGCTTAGACATTTTATTTGTGAGCTTAAGCAGCTTATAGGACTTATAACAACTTTAGAAAAGCTAATGGACCTTAGAGGAGTGAGTCCAAAAGCTTAAAGGGCCTTATCGAAACTCTAATGGACTTAAAAAAGGCCCATTTAACAAGCTTACTAGCGTAATGAATAAGCCATACAAATGAAACACAAATTAATTATAAACATAGTGCTTATCAGGATATTTTAGGAATAAGTTGGATCATGTGTGAAACCCAATGGACCGTTAAACACCTTTCAGTTAAGGTTGATGGGCTAACGAGCCAAACGAGCTAGAAAGCTCAAATAAGTCACGAGCTTATTTTTTCGCCAAACAGTCTACAAACTTATATAAGCCAAATGGAGTATTAGTGCTTTTGAATCTTAAATGGACCATTTCAAGCATAATGGACCATTTATCGGTCCAATAAGGCCAATAAGCCAACTTAAGATCAATTAGAGCTTATTTTATAAGTGACCTAGCTTATCTGGCTTATGGGTCCATTAAAACCAAATGCACGCTTGCTTAGAAACTTAAATTGAATTAAAATGTAACTTTTTATGTTAAGGGACTAAAGTGCAAAACTTGTAAACTTGGGGGTTAAAGCTGTCAAATGTTTTCCATAAATTCTAGGGGCTGTTTTTGGACATTTTTAAACTAAAGGGGCTTGTTTGAACATATATGGACTTAAAGTGTAATTGTTGTTAAAACTTAACGGACTAAGGTGTATTTTGGAAATAGGGGTTAAAAGTGTAAATGTTATATTTTTCATAACACTTCGGGAATGTTTTGTAATATAGAAACACCTAAGGGTTTATTTCATGAACAGATGGTGATTTTAAATAAACACTTAACATACAGTCTTATACGAGTTATTCAACTACGACCTAATAATTGAATATTTATTAATACGTTTTTATAATATATTGAACTTGTTGTAATCGTATTATAGTTTCCCAAGAGCATCAAGTAAATACAAATACAATAACACATGCGCACCACCACTCAAGTGATAACAGTATATAATTTAAACTTGAGCAATTTCTTGTAGTTTATGCATTGAGTGTAGCCTAAAAAAAACCTTTATAAGACTAAGACTCGGCGCGTAATTTAACTTAGGTATTTACGGTGTGATTCATTAGCCCTACTTGGATTATATTATCATTTTCAGAGGACTATTTACTATGGTGGTTCATAGCCATGTTTTACAATTCTTTAAATAATTTTACATTTTTGGGTGGAGAACCTCTTTGTTTTACAATTAGACGCAAGTGTACATTTTAATTTACTATGATTAGTGTTTGCCTAAGTGACAGTACCCCTGAGTCGTTATCATGAACTGTCAATTACTAATATGTGAGCGCGATATGTTATAAATAGATCTATTTGGGATTGACATCCCGTTTGGGGTTGAGTAGCGGCTCACTGTGCCGGGTAGGCCGGAAACAAATGATACTGTCGGATTTGGATGTTGCTGGTTAAGAACATCATGTCACGGGCATTTATTGGCAATTTATTGCCTTCATAATGTCGAGCTTCAGTGTCCTAAGCTTAGAAAACGTAATTATTTCTATGATGTTTGCCATCTATTGCTTAATCTTACACTTGGAGGAAAACTTTCTGGTCTTCTATTGTTCACATAAACCTGTGAATTGTACATTGTGGATTTATCGACGTCGTCAATGACTTGAAAACACAGGGTGTTATACGAGGTGCTCAGATACATTGGGGGTCACTTTTGGAGAAAGTTAATACTAAAGATTTGGGTCGTATTATATTTTGGGAACATTTGTTATAAAACGAAATCTTTACCTTTATTGTCGAACAATTTGAAGCCATGAGCTTATGTAATGAACAAGTATTTTGTTAATCCAATGTATCTTTTTAAAACGACACATTTAGTGGTCGTTCTCATATCTTGTGCTATTGATCTATGAAGTAACGCCCTCGGATATTCAACATTCCGCTGCTACCCAGATTTGGGGATGTTACACTTGTTTGAGGCATTAAGGTATTATCAAAAACCTACAAAAAAATGTTAGTGCAAAAATAGATACTCCGTTGGATGAGTATGTGCAACTAAATGTATACAAGATGCACTCTCTAAGTGCTTGTCGGAAGCTCCCCTTGTTTGGGACACTAAGGAATTGAGTAATGGAAGTGTACTACAAAACAAAGTTAGTAGACAAGCACACATATACATAATAACGGTGATAGTTATGTATGTAACATGAAATTAATATATGAGAATAGTATTTTGATCCTAAGGTTTAAGATAATATTTAGGAGTAAGTAGCATAACTAATAGATAAAGTGCTAAAAAATTAAAACACACAAAAAATCTGAATTTTAGCTTTCTAACGATGGACTGATCTACCAAAAGCACTTACGGATCCACCACCATTATTGGATCTGTTGGCCGCAGAGACCCTCAAAAATAGGCAGAACTCAGTTTTGTAGCCATACTCCAAAGCACTTAGCATGTAAACACTTAGATCATGAAAAATATCAAGTAAGGGTCCAAAAGGATAACATACCAAGTCATAAAGATGTTAAGTATCATGATAGCAAGTGTCAAAAATAATAATCTCACATAGTAATTTAGAAAAATTATTAATTATGATATCAAAAGTACATATAGTAAGAATACATATCATTACAAAAATCATAAAAGAGATCATGATAGTAAGAATACATTACAAGTAAAATATACTATCGTGGAACATGGTATGCATGTCCTTAGGTATGAGTACTCAAAATATATGACATTTTTCAAGAAATGTTGGAAACTAGACACATGCCAATTCTAGAAAAAAAGAACCAAGACACATGTCAATGACTAAGATCCAATGAGAACACCAAATTTAGTCCAACCATTTCACGACAACATTAATAAACTAACATAATTTGTTTATAGTTTGACACACCGTTGTTATGAGAACGACTTCATCCAAGATGTCATTCGGATAAGGAGTATTATCGTTTTTAGAATGACATGTTCCTTAAGAAATGATTATCAACCAAAGATAATGATTTGACTTCGGATAGACTTTCGTTAAGAGTTTTATTGAAGGTTTCCTAAATCCTGCAAGAATTTGTTTGTTAACACTAGTTGCTTTTCATGTGTAGGGTGTTCTAGGAAAAACATTTTTGTAAGACTTTAGGTCGAACTAAATGTTGACGCTAAGGATGACTTGTTAAGAAGACATACTCCAAGTATGTTCTTAGAAGAAAGAAAAATAATAATTATAAATTATTATAAAATAATTATTATGACATATAAAAGTAAAATGATATCAATAATATTTTAACACGTCATGTCAAAAATATATGCTCGAAAGTAGTTATATTATGACAAGAATAAATAGTGAAAAATGATATGCACCTAGAAGTAAATAAAAACAATTCCATATAATGAAAAAAAAAAAAAAGTGGTGAAGGATGAGCGAGAAACAAAGAGGAAGGTTTTTGAGATAAGGTTGAATAAGGACGGTTAGAAATAATATAATCATTGGGACTAACAACGAGACGAGTGATTGGGTGCAGTGTTTTTTGGTTTGTCAATGTTGACGAACAAAGGTGGATATGATACGAGGTGGTAGTGGTCTTTCCATAGTGGAGAAAAAATGAAAGACACAAATGTGGTGACTCAGATAACACTTGAAGATTGACTTTCTTTCTTCATTTTCTTTAATTGCTAGTAGTGGAAACAAACTAAAAGAACCCAATTTAGGAAAAAATATGAAAGGATCACTTGTAATGGTTATTGGATAAGTGTAGAGTGTTCTTGAGAAGATAATTTCATTGGTATGAGAGTTTGAAAGTGAGGACCAATATTTGGTGGTGAAGGTGATCAAGTTGGTGAAATGTTCTTGATGTCAAGATTGTGTAGGGATACATTTTGAGTATGATGTTTGTGAGGATTAAAGGTTGTTGAACTAACTATTACTATCAAGATTAAAGTATAGTTTTTAGGTTTGAGTGTATGGTTGAAGAGTTTCTTGTGAGGTTTGGGTATGTAAAAGTAGTCATCACTATTAAGAGTGAAGTCTAGTGATAGGGTTTGTGTATGATCGAAATACGGGTCAAAGGTTCTTTCATAATCAAAGAGTGGATTACTTGCAAGTTTTGGTTGAAGTATTATTGGTACATAATGACATCAAATAATGTCTATTTTATAGCATCATTTATCTCATGTAATTAACCCATTTTGTATAATTATTGCAAAGAATTGTTACTTAATCGTTCATATTTGAGAACTGCAGTAATTACAGAGTACTTGGTGAATATTTGCAAAAGGGAGCGCATTTTGGAGCTTAAATGGAGATATTTTGAAGATTACTGTTCTGACAACCAATACGCTATATCCATCAAGGAAGATATGGCGTATCTGTGCCTGCACTCACCAAAGACCACAAATGAAACATGATCAATACGCCGTATCCAGAGAAGCCTAATACGCCATATTAGAGATATAGTATGTAAATATTTTGGAAGATATCAAACGTGGTCCCTACTCTAAGAAACTCCTGATACGCTGTATCGAACCTATTTGATACGCCGTATCGAACCTATTCGATATGCCATATTGAACCGAATTCAGACCCTATAAATAAAAAACTCACAAACGAGTTTTAAGTTTGCTAAATCATATTCTCGATATATAAACCACGAAAGTCGATTTTCAAAGGAGAAAAAAGAGTAAAAAAGAAGAGGTCTCGCAAAAACGCATTCAATCCATAGGAGGCAACGGTAATTTCTATAATTTTTATTTATTGTTCAGTTTGGGTATCATTCCTTAACTCGATTAGTTAACCTTGGCTAGACCATTTACTCCTGTATTAACTATGATGTTTGATAGGCTAATACCTTCGGGTAATTACCAATATTATGAAGATCTAAATGTTTGGTTTTGTTATATCTCAATTGCTTTGATTTATCATTGAATTTATTGATTATGCTTATCACATTGATCTGTTTATGTGCCTTTAAGAGTATGTGACCGAGTCATTCAACTGGGGTCTAGTCCTACATAGTTTATATGCGCTGCAACTTCCGTATGTTTGGAGCGTCAAGGCTAAGAGTCCATGATAGCTCCCTATATAGTAAATAGCGATATGTGTAATAAATAGGATCTCTAATAATTCTTGCTTGCCTCGTATTGAACTGGTTGTAACCGTTGTATGTGGCTTATAAATTAACTAATAATGTCTGATCATTGGTATAGTTTAGATTGTGGACTACCACCCAACATAAATTACCATTAAGCAATAAGTGGGTAAAGTCTTTATGAGCTAGGGTTAGTATGACACACACCGTGTTGTCCTCTAGATGAATTATAATCAATATAAAAAAGGATGCTTTTAATCGGATGCTTATTTGTGACAAAAATTACTGTGTCTATGTCTTAAGAAGAAGTCCCGCCTAAGTCTTAAGAATGATATACACCTCGAGATAAGTAATCATTGCACTAAATAAACAAACCAATGTTCTAATCGAATTAATGATGGCTAATACAGTTTTCAATCATAAAGGCTTGACCGCATCTTTTATCTTTTATTAATTTGCTTGCTGGTTAAAGTGGTAATGAATTGATTGTAGTCACACTAAAACCGTGCCAGTCTCTCTAGGGCTGAAACAGCCCCCTTTTAACCTGTAAAAATAGAATAGAACTAACATTAGGATTAGCATAGGTTTGACTTAGATTATAATTAATTTAGATTAGATAACCAAAATATTAATAAATTAAGAGATTTGACCTCACTTCAAGTGTTCGACGCCCTACTTATCACGAATCTACCACCGACCGGGTACACTGTCCGTTAAATTGTTGTTTTTGGTTAAGTCGGCAAAATATAAATTTAAAACTTGAACTATCATAATTAAACACCACAAAATGACACATCAAGTTTTTGGCGCCGCTGCCGGAGAGTAAAATTTAATCTTA
Organism: Tanacetum coccineum; assembly: GCA_026074375.1. NCBI lineage: Eukaryota > Viridiplantae > Streptophyta > Magnoliopsida > Asterales > Asteraceae > Tanacetum > Tanacetum coccineum. The sequence goes on along the minus strand of BQNB010067816.1, from coordinate 16,401 downwards.
ATTTTTATTTTATATTTTGGTTATTAGATTAGATCTAACTCATAGGATTAGTGTAAATTAGATTAGTGTACATTCTTGTATATTTGTTAGTTTAAATTGTTTGCTTGTATATTTGTGTGTTTAATTTAATTGTTTTCCAAATTCACTGCTCTGGTAGATAACTTGATACGGTGTATCCACTTCCATCGGATACGGCGTATCCACTTCTATCCAATATAGTGTATTCATTCAACTAATTAATACGGCGTATTTACTTCTATTGAATACGGCGTATCGATCATCTGATAAAGTTCTTTTCCACTCTTGAACTTAAGGCTAAAAAAATTTATTAACCTTTTCCCTGCTTGTTCTACTGATAATTTTCTGGATTAATTTTCAGTTAAGAATAACAAATGTAATCAAAGGAGAGTTCAAGAAACTTGAGGATCTTAACGACGAAGATGTTTTGCTCACTTACGGTACATCACTTGAAGTTTTCTACAATGAATTCAACTGGATGAGCGAAATGGATGATGATTTATTCACATATGGGTTAAAGTTGGTAACATCCCATGTGACTTAAACAAGGATGATGATTCGGAGCAACAAGTGACGCATGAAGCTAATGATGATAAGGGATAATTCTCCATCTGATGTGCATTTACTAAATGTTGAGGTCAAAAAATTTAACTACAGAACAATCGATCATTATACGAAGAAAGCATTATGGATTTACTAGATTAGAGGTGATGATGAAGTTGAGCTCACGGATGAAAAGCTTTCTGATAATGAAGACTAAATTGCTAAAGTCTTTAGGATCGACAATAATATATATGATTTTGAGACGCCTATGTGCAAGACCTTCAAAGAATTTAACTATTTTTTGCAAATCGATCCAGACTTACTTACTAAGGACATTGAGGGATTCAAGACTTATGAAGATATAAGATGATGTGGAACTAATGAATGGAACAGAGATATACATGGGATTGGATGAGAAACCATGGACTGACGCATAGTATGGACTGAAACCCACTACCAATTAAGCATATTGTAAGTCCCGCAATTATAAAACTGGATGTTCAGAATGGCCAACATGTAGTTGGAAGAATGGGGGATACTGTAATGGAGGAAACTTACCAAGAATTTACATAGTTGGAAACTCGCTCCATTACCAAGTTATGAATGGTACGAAGCCTTAAAGGATAGCGAGCTAAAAGAACAAGCTTTAAGAAATAAAGCTATCATGGAAGGCTTAATCAGTGATGATGAGGAATCAATGCAAATGATGGTTTGGAGAAGATAGGAAAGTCCATGAGATTACCTTCTGCGATCATGATGAAATAGATTATGAGAATGAAACTCATGATGAAAGACAAGTGTTATGTGAAACTCATGAACTGCTGGTGTGCAATATGAGAATATTTAAGATGATCAAGTATTCATTCGGACAAGACGAAGAGTATGTTGCTGTTAAAGAAGATGAATACGACGATTTGACAAGAACAAGCAATGATGCACGCCGAGCATACCAGGAAATCTTTCAAATGATGGATGAAGGATGGATGGTAACTAGAGCTGAGTGAAGAAATGCTAAAGAAAAGTCTAACTTAAAGACTTTGCTGTAAACAAAAGTGCTTCCCGGGAGACAACCTAGAATGTTATTTAATTTTATCTAGTCTGTCTTCCCAGACATCAATACGGCATATCCGCTCTATACCATACGGCGTATTGATTATCTGGACGTTATTAGTCTTTACTTTTTATGCACTTTAAAAACATTATTGTCAGTTTCTGGAATAGCGACGTTTCAGCAACATTATACGGCGATATTCATCCAGAACTGACTCGTAGTTAGTTTGTTAGTTTATATTAAATTAATTGTAGGTATTAAAGATAGGAATGCATTATTTCTCCTATTATTTGCACATGACCTCAATGAAAGAAAAGAAATCGACGAGTTGGTTGAAGTATTTACAAGTCTGGAGGTGTTGGAGTCTTGAAACTTCAAGACGGCTGTTCAACACAAATTCTTGCTCAATAAACTTAACATGGAGAATCTACCGAGCAAATATCAGAGGAGTTTCTCATTCTAATTCTTTTTAATTCCTGCATTTAATGTTTTATCTATACAACGAGGACGTTGTATAATTCAAGTGGGGAGATGGAATATAATGTACACTTGTCCCTAAATTTTCACACTACAATGCTTAAAAATATGCTTAAATTTTTAAAAAAAATCAAGCATACTTTTGTGAAATTACTTGATACATAACCCGCACACAATAACCCTTATTAGATATTATGAGGATTTAACCTATCCATTTCCAAATGTTTACCCAAATTCCACAAAATATGAGTGTGCCGATGATGTAGTAGACTTTAGAACTTGTTTTGGTATATCTATTCGAGATCAACAGTGTGATGATTACTATGGATTTAGATGGAGTAACTTGTTTATATTGGTAAATTGTTAGAAATTAACAACAAACCCAAAACGCTTTTACATGTTGTTTTTTTTTTTTTTTTTATTTTTTTTTTAAAACTAACTACATTGGTTGTTAACCCCCCCGTATAAACCCTTTGTTTACAGCTCTGCAACTTTAAGAGTAACGATACCTTAGAACAACCCATAGAGCCAATCCTTTAGAATTACACAACTTGTTTATTTCGATACACCTTTACAACCTTAGCCTAGATACCCTGTTAGATTAAGTTTGTTTTACAGTTGCTAGTTGCTTAATTGTGTAAAATATGTATTTCTTAGATCTTGTGTCAATTTTGTTACGGTTGGAAGAAGTTGCACATTGAAAATGGGAATGTATAAAGTAGTCAAAACTCATGTATTTTTACTACCATCGCAATTAATGGTACGTCCGAAGAATGAAGAATTATGAAAGGGAATTTATCAGAATTATATGAATTCCTTGAAGATTGGGTGAAACTACTCCGAGTTTTCGTATATAGTTAGATAATACAATAAAAAATCAAAAAAATTAGAAACATCGCAACTAAAAAAGAGAAGGAAAGTTTAAAGATAATCGTTTTGCAACTACTGAAGGAATTACACGAAGGATCGATTATTCGTTGATACAAATCGACGATGTAGAGTATTGTATAAAGTGGAAGATATCACCACTTTCCTTGTAAACTATGTAAAGTATGGGATGATTGGAAAGTTGACCGTTACGGGAATGCCAACTTAAGTTGTTTTTTTTATCTATGATCAAAACGATGTAAATAGTTTGAGTCTTTATAATGAACGGTCAAGAAAAAGTGTCCTACAACCTTGTATCTTAAATTAATCATTTGTTATCATAATTTTTTCATTAAACAATAATTTATTTCCCTTCCTAATCATTAACCATAGGGATTTTACCGAATAAGGATTTGATCAAACGCATTCTATCCGCCGTTATGGCTGTGTATTGTCTCAGCTGCCTTGTAGGTTAATTACTCTATTGGTGAAAGTTAGAAGAACCCTACCCTATATCAATATTCATCATAATCGTTGGATTTAAACGCACATGAGGATGTGATCGAAAACACACAATGCTATTTCCATCTTTACGGCCATGTATGTGTGCTTTCAGCTTGCCTTGTTTGATTGTGTGTACTTTGTGTGAAAAGATTATAGAATGATCAACCCTAAGCCTTATCATACAAACCCATATTTAGCTTTATAAACTTGTTACTCCTTAGATCTAGTGGTGGAGATATGTATCCTTTCCAAGCTTATGATAGAATACTCGTCACGACCGAGCAATTGAGCGAATTAGTTACATGATAACCACGTAGATTAGGTTGAGTATGAATTGAGTGATTTCATCTTCCTAGTTCATGAGGTGTTTGGTTGTATACTTGTAATAGATCAAATAAATGCATTAATAGAAAATATCCTTAGGGATACATTTTTGTAAACTTCTAAAGGCTACTTGAGGACAAGTAGGATTCAAGTGGGGGGATATTTGATGACATCAAATAACGTCTATTTATAGCATCATTTATCCCATGTAATTAACCCATTTTGTATAATTATTACAAAGAATTGTTACTTAATCGTTTATATTTGAGAATTGCAGTAATTACGAAGTACTTGGTGAATATTAGCAAAAGGCGCGCATTCTGAAGCTTAAACGAAGATATTTTAAAGATTACTGTTCTGACAACCAATATGTCGTATCCATCAAGGAAGATACGGCGTATATGTGCCTGAACTCACCAAAGACCATAAAGGAAACATGATCAATACGCCGCATCCAGAGAAGACCAATACGCCGTATTGGAGATATAGTATGTGAATATTCTGGAAGATATCAAATGTGGTACCTACTCTAAGAAACTCTCGATACGCCATATCGAACCCATTTGATACGTCGTATCGAACCGACTTCAGACGTTTAGAGTTTGACACACCATTGTTATGAGAATGACTTTGTCTAAGATGTCATTCGGATAAGGAGTAGTATCGTTTTTAGAACGACATGTTCCTTAAGAAATCATTATCTACCAAGGATGATGATTTGAGTTCGGATAGACTTTCGTCAAGGGTTGTAATGAGAGATTCCTAAATCCTTAAGGTTTCTTTATTAAGCATTATGTATGCCTTTCATGTGTGGGGTTCTAGGAAAAACATTGTTGTAAGACTTTGGGTCAAACTAAATGTTGATGATAAAGGTGATATGGAAAAGCATGATTTGAATACGTAATATGTTTGATTTGTTGAGAAGACATATTCTAAGTATGTTCTTAGGAGAAAAAAAATAATAATAATAAAATAAAAATTATGACATGTAAAAGTAAATTGATGTCAATAATATTTTAATACATCATTTTAAAGATATATACTCGAAAGTAGTTATATTATGACAAGAATAAATATAGGAAAAACTGATATACATCTAGAAGTAAATAAAAACAATTCCATATAATAGAAAGCGAGGAAGGATGAGCGAGAACGAAGAGGGAAGGTGTTGAGCTAAGGTTGGCAAAGACGGTTTAGAATAATATATCGTTTGCACTAATAATGACAAGAGTGATTGGGTTGCATGTGATCCTAATGTAACAAGTGCATTGTTAGTTGTCAATGTTGATGAATAAAGGTGGATATGTGAGACGATGTGGTAGTTCTTTTATAGTGAAAGAAAAATGGAAGACACAACAATGTGGTGACTTAATAACACTTGAAGATTGAATATCTTCTTTATGTTCTTCACTTGCTAGTAAGTGGAAACAAACTAAAAGACTCAATTAAGGAAAAAAAATGAAAGGATCACTTGTAATAGTTATTGGATAAGTGTGGAATGTTCTTAAGGATATACTTTCTTTGGCATAGGAGTTTAAAAGTGAGGACTAATATTTTGTGGTGAATGGTGATCAAGTTGGTGAAATTTTCTTGATGTCAAGATTGCGTAAGGATACATTTTGAGTATGATGTTTGTGAGGATTAAAGATTGTTGAACTAACTATTACTATTAAGAGTAAAGTATAGTTTTTAGGTTTGAGTGTATGGTTTAAGTGTTTCTTGTGAGATTTGGGTATGTGAAAGCAGTCATCACTATTAAGAGTGAAGTCTAGTGATAGGGTTTGTGTATGATCGACATACGGGTCAAAGGTTCTTTCATAATCAAGTGTGAAGTATACTTGCAAGGTTTTGTGTTAAAGTATTATTGGTTCACAAAGTATCTATTACCATCAAGAGTAGATTGTAGTTGTAAGGTTTGAGTGTGTAAGAGTAGATTGTAGTTGTAAGGTTTGAGTGTGTGCTAGACGACATTCTTGTGTTAAGGGTTGAAGGTTCTAGTAATGAAGATATTCAAAAGAGTGAAGTATTCTTGTCTTGAGGAGGTATTGATCCTAATAGTGAAGTTAGGGTAAGTGATTAGAACTAATTGTGGTTTATGTGAACGTTGTGTACTTATGTGTTAGAATAAAAGTTGAGTTTTCTTGTTAGTTGGTTTCTAGTGGATAAGAATCACATTTGTGAATTCTTGAGCATATGTGAACGTGGTGTAATAGTGTGTTAGAGTAGGAGACAAGAACCAAATTGGTTTGTGTGAACGGGGTGTACTTGTGTTGTAGAAAAAGAAATAAGTGTTCTTATAGAAAAATAAATGAGTGTTCTTGTTTGAGGAGGTATTAGTCCTAATAGTGAAGTTAGGATAAGAGTCAGGTTACGATCTTGGTCACCAATTTGGTTTGTGTGAACGAGGTGTACATGTGTGATGGAAAACAAAAATGAGTCCGTAGGGTAAAGGTTCATTTGAATCAGTTTCTAAGGAATAAAAATCACATTTGTGAGTTCTTAAGAAAATTTGATGAAAGACTATATGTGAACGAGTGTGTTTTCCCTCCTACTTAATTTATGCTCATCTGAACATAATGTTTCGAATAATAAAAATAAATAAAGAAGAAAACAAAAGATGACAGAACTGATGAGCTTGACAATGTCAAAGGGATGATGGTTAGCATACGAAGATCTTAAACCATGAAGTTATGTAGCTCTTCTCATGCATTACTAATGTTTATAGAACAATCACATAATGTATGAGTTTATCTTAAAGGTGGTAGCGGAAATGGTAGAGAGAAGATATTATCCATCTATATAAAGGTAGAGGTGTGATTTAGGTTTTCGTGTAATTAGTCAGGTATGAAAAATGAGTGATATAGCCGTTTATAATTAAGGAGTGAATCCTTAAAGATACGAGACAGTTGATATAGTACTAAAGGAGTGTGAACGAGTATTTGACTATTTATGACGAGGGACGAAAAACATGTTTTGTGAAGAAAATAAGCAAGTAAATAAATAAGATAATGATCAAAGTGATCTAAACTAAAATCCTTAGGGATTAAGACGATTATGTATGTGTACTTGATAAATTTAGTGACAAGAGACATTACCCTAAACTAAAGCACAGTGAATCACTTAAGTGTATATAATCAATAAGAATCAAATATATTGATGTACAAGGACTATATGCGTTTATTTGTTTATCTCGATAGACGGACCTTATTGATATAGTTGGGCAGGTGCACAAGAAAGACGTTAGATCATATAAAAGTCTCATACACTATGATTATGTTACACGCTATCATCTTGCAAGACATGTTAGCATTTAGCATTTAATAACATATATCATAAATATAAACTTAGAGATATTAAATTGGGATTGCTAATCAAAAACAAAATCGTCCAAATAATTATGCATTCAACAATTAAGCATAGTATCATTGAGTATCAAATAGCATTAAAGAAAATATAAATCATAGTCACAGGAGACAAGTTAAACATTTTGAATTCAACAAAAAAATATTTATGCGAGGTGCAAGTTGTCTAGATCGACTAAGGAGACTCCTAATTGTTACTATGCTTAATAGGAATCCTAAATGTATACAAAGGTTAGCAATGTAAAACTAACATTAGGCATATTTAGAAAAGAGACATTTAATCATGTTAGAGGATATGATTATGTGACAAATCACTAGTGGTGCTCAAATGGAGGCTAAACACGACCAGTTTTATGGGTTTATACCATGAACCCACCTTCCTTCCTGAACGTAATTCAACCGTTAAGGTAAATTGACTTTTAGTGCAATAAATTCTTTCAGATAGTTCATTCTTCATTTAAAATGAATAAGAATTCCTGCATTTTCCTAATGAAGTGTAGCAAAGATAAAATTTTCATTATCCACTAATACGTGGCATAATATGACTCAACTAATATGTTTAAATTCTGGGGTTTAATGAGAGAGCAAGCAAGATTTTGTAAGTTTAAACATGATTGAGTCTTCTAGATCTTAGGAGTATAGTTAAGTGTGACAATGTGGAGTATGCTACATTAAAGCATTCTAAGAATATACCTTTGCATGTCCTTTTTGAAAATAATCTAATTAAGGTTATTTACCTCAATAGATATTGTGAATATTCCATTGTAAAAATTATGATGCACTAAAGGTTAGTTACATGTTTGTTAGACCTAGACAAGTGCAAAATGACAAAAGGAATATATTCAAATTTGATGACCACGGACGGATTTACCTAAATCAAAGACGGATCTACCTTATGGAGGATCCGTAGATCCTAGAGTTGTTCTTGAAAACAAAAAAGAACACGGTTTTCCGTAGTGGGCATGGTGTTAACTTTTTAGTAATGGGAGAAGCTTATATATGTTATAAGGGTTCTTGGTTTGAACTTTCGGATTCGACGTCCAAGTTTTGAGCGTAACGTGGAAGTTGTCATGAATTTCCCGATGGAATTTCAACGATGTCAATCCTACTAGGAGTGTGTTAGCTTTTAGCATATTTTTGACCATTGCTAATAACACAAGCATTATGAACATTTAGACGTAACAAAGCATCGTCAATACAAGTGTGAATTGCAATTCGATGATTATTCTTTTCGTCTTATGATCGATTTTGTAATTTCATGTAATAACTAAAATAGTTAAACATGTAGACTCAAAAAATATCTATGGTCATTTTATTGATATTTTTGTTATCTAGATAAATTCTAATCTCGACTCCATGTTTATATTTCGAACATTTGTAATTGGATAGAATAATGAGATTAATTATCGTTTGAATAATAATCATCTTTATATTCGAAGTCCACTTACAATCACTTATAGAAAGAAAGCAAAATAATGGTTTATAGAATATGTTTCATAATTCCTAATCCTAATCTTAGATAATTGAATTGTTCTCGGTTTAAATACTTAGTTAAAAATAATGTTATGCTTATTTGGTATAGAGAGAAAAGGTTATAACAAAAAGTGAATTTGAGACTTGATTCGTGCTTTTGAATTACATGAGCAAAGTACATTTCATTGTGCATTTGCTCGGTGTTTAGTTTTTCTGGAAATACAACTTTACCAAATGCATTTGCAAGGTCATTACTTGATATCTCGGACTAAACATCCAAGTCGGCAATCCTACTTTGACGTGCATTTTAAACATTTTATTATTAATTATAGGAACACACCTATTGGTAGGGATGTAAACAAACCGGATGAACACGGACGGAGCTTTATTCATGTTCATTCGTTTAATTTTAGCCGGATAAATAAACAAACACGATCGCTTAAACAAATACATTTTCTTGTTCATGTTCGTTTATTTAAAAATAAGGTTGTTCTTATTCGTTCATTTAGACACTAAACGAACATAAACGATCAGACGTAAATAAACATAAAATTTACAATAATATACATCATATTGTGTTTTATAAGTGTTGTTTTGTTTAAGTTAAAACAATTGTAAAAACTATATAATAAAAAATCGATGACATCATAAACATATATACGATCATAAACGAACGAATAATCGGACGTTCACGAACATAAATGAACGAACAAGACTTTTGTTCATGTTCGTTCATTTAACTAAACGAACATAAAATGTTGTTCATGTTCATTCATTTAATAAAATAACAAAATAAACGGAACTTTATATCAGACGGTTCACGAAATGTTCAATGAACGTTTAGTTCGTTTACAACCCTACCTATCGGACATGTATGAACCGATGTATATTCTTTTTGTCTTTGAAAGGGATGACATTATTTTCATATCAACCTAATGTGATTGAGTATGTAGATTGAGATTAATATCTTTAGTTACTGGTTTTGATATATCTTGAAAGCTTAGACAATTTATGAATTCGATTCATATCCAAACTCAAAAACTCAGAAATTAGATTTGAAAAATGATATCAATTATAATTTGAATATTGAATCGATATATATGTGAAATCTTTCTTGATCCTCACAAACACTCTTTTAAAAGAAAAAAATATTTTCCTAATGTGTTCCATTAAGCCTAAGACTAGTCTTAAGTGTGAGATCATTTAAAATGATGAGTTTACTTGTTTCTTTGGTATTGTAGTATATTTTACATGTGAGAAAAACTTATTAATTATTGTGCACAATATGCTTAGATTTTGACATCTAAAGAGTACACAAAATTATCTTAGTCATTTTTAAGCATTATGAATCTTTTTCAAAACTACTACATGTTTATATAATATTTTTAAGCTTTTGACTAGAGTGAATATTTTCATTTTAAGTTAATGTTAATGTGAAAATTTATTCGAAGATAAAACTTCAAAAGAAGGGTTTTTCGTTACAAGAAAGTTAATCTTTCAAATTTAGAATTACAAGAAATTCTATGTTCATTTTAATCTAAATATTTATTAGTTGTGATTGTGAATTAGACTAATGCAAGCACAAACTAAGTTCAAAACTACATTTTCCTTTTATTACATACTAAGTTGTTTTATGATTTTTCTCTATGTTCTAGAACAACTATGTTGAAAACATGATAGTAGGATGACATGATCTAGAGACTTTGTTGAGACTTTGATAAAATGGAAGTGTTGAATATATAGTGGTGACACATTTTATCAGTTAAAGTAGTAGCACGATAATCGTGCAATACAATATTATTCAAAAGATTTGACAAACTTGCTTAGCTCTCAATCCTAAGTGGGTTAACATAAATTATAGGATTTACAAAATGTTGATATAACATTTGTTATCTATATGCAATGCAAAAGCAATTTCTTAACTAAGTGCAAAAGATCTTCCATAAGATCAATTGACGCATATACATGAACATTAATAAATAATATACATGACGAGATTATGCTAATCAACAAAGAAGCTCAACTACAAATGTAATAAGCATATCAAATATTTATTAACAATATTAAGATGCAAAGTGGAACAAATAATCATTTAGCATAACACACATAAATACTACACTTCGTTTTGTGTATTAAATGTAACAATGTATACATAGCTTGATTTTATTTGTAAATAAATTAGTTTTCTCCTCATTAGTAAGTTTGAAAAATACATTTACTTTCCAATGATAAAATACATCAACTTTCAAAAGTAAACCAACTAGAAGTGTCCAACTCGAAAGGAAGTTTAAAATCAACTTTTTACGCTAAAACAAAATTTTAGTTTTGGACATTCTATGGCATTTTGCTTATTTGACAAACTTAAAGTTTGAATTAGTAATTGAGACCTATTCCATTGGAAAATACACTCAAAATACTTCAATTTTGGTTTTTTAATCATCGAAATCCGACGCACGGTTTATTTTCTATGAATTTTTAAAGTTTGATAAAAACTGAAAACCATACGGACGGATCCAGGTTTGGTGGATCCATAGGTCGCAGAAGAGGTGAAATTTTGGCAAAAACATTTATTTTACTTTTAGACACATTATTCACTTTGTTTCGGATTCTTTAAAAGACCTTCAAGCTATTGTAGCACATTATATTTAACACCAAAACTTATAAGTACTAAATAAAGAACTTTTCATATTATGTGTCGCTTGATAGGAAATTTGATACATGGACCGTGCCCTATTTTAAAAACCATTTGTTTTGACAACTAGAGTGACATTCCTCTGGTACTAACTGTGGAATCGTAGGGGGGTGAATACGTTTCCTTTATAAACTTAAGACTTTTGTATCAAACAACCAATCAAGTTTATACTACATAAACTATACTAAATAACATCAAACAAAGCATATCATCACAACACAATATACAACACAAACATAAATATAAAGCGATAAAGGCAAATATAAATGTAAAGCGATAAGTAAAAGAAAGCCCAAACCGTACACGATGATTTATAGTGGTTCGGCTACGAAGCTCCTCTTCGCCCTACTCCACTCCCCGAGTACCCAACTCGAGAGTTACTTCACTAGACCAACAAGCTCCTTTAAGGAAGAGAAAACCATACAATGTCGCTTACACATTATCCGATACTAAGCTAAATACCGAGTCCTACTTAGAGGTAAAACCAACCTAACGTCGCTTACACTTTATCCGGTACTAAGCTAAATATTGAGTCCTTCTTCGGGTACAACCAAACCCGTTATGTTTTATGGCCCAACATAACAAACCTTATACACAAATGTGTATAATGATGATCTAAGACATAATTGTTAATTGGATGTAAAACCCTAATCTAAAACATCAAGATCACTAAGCATGATGTTGTATATATGTAGGTATGTGGTGGATGATGATGGCAAGATCTCTAAGCTTGCCTGAATGGAGGATCATGTAGAATCATGCTTGCAACAAATGAAAGTTAGAAGCATTATGATCAAGGGTTATTAGGGTTTTGATGATATGATTAATTGTGTTTTTACATTATAAAAACTTGTTTATAATGATCCTAAATGTGTGTAATAACGTGGAAGAAAGTTTGTTAAAAGCTTGGGTGAAAAACTAAGCAAACGGGTGATATGTATAGAAAACCCAAAACTTGGCTGTCAAGGTGCCACGGATCCAGGGATGGTGGATCCGTCTACCTTTTAGGTGGATCCGTAGGTCGTACGGTCCAATTTCAAAATTGTTAGATATCTTTTTAAATCTTTTAAAATCTTTTGCTTAGATCTTAATGTACTTATAAAATCTGATTTGATTTTGTTCTAGAAGGAAAATCAATCTTAACATTAAAAAGGAAAGATTTGTAAGATATGAAATATCTTATAAGATTTGTTTCCAAAAGTGGTTAATCCTAATTTGTCTTATTCACTAATGTGATTAATCATTATTAAGTAAAGGATTACTTAAAAGCATTTGTTTAGTGGTGATGTAAGTAAACTTAAAAATGTTTATTAAAAATGATTTAATGATGAAATGGGTTTTAATCATTAGGCTAGTTTGTAAAAACATGTTAATAATTTTTAATGGTTTGTCAAATGGGTTGATGATAATGCAACTTAACAAACATATTCGTACCTTTTGTTAAAGCATGAGTAGACTCAAGACGTTAAGAGGTGTTGATGAATGTATGCGTTGATGAGTTGTGGTCACACGTAACTTGCATAAAATTTTCGTTATGTATTACAAGTTACTTGTTTGTCATTATTAAAACCAAATAACTTGTTTAGTTTTAATATCATAATATTTGCACTAACAATCTCCCCCATTTAATGATGACAAATATGTAAAATTGTAACATAGTAAAATTTAAAAGTTACTCGTTTACACTTCCTTCTCCCTCTTTTGTCGAAACAAAAAGATTGATGCTCTAATCCATTGATCTTTCTCCGTTAACACTCTTCCATCCCTAAAAGGGCGTGTCCTTGGAGTTAAACTTTGTTTCTCCCTAGAAAGGCGAGATTGCATCATCCCTAGTGAATTTATACTTTAATCTTCATCTTCTAAGCAACTTTGAGCTATCTACATTGATGCCCTCAAGCTCCCCTAGCTCCTTGCACTCCTATGATTATTGACCTTGGTTGCTAATGAATCCATGGATAAAATTTCTTACAAAGACTTAACCTACATCAAGGGTTAGTTGTGTACAACATAATATATATATATATATATATATATATATATATATATATATATATATATAGTTATTATATATATATATATATTATATATATTATATATATATATCATGAAGCAATAGAAAAAAATATATGATAAATGCGTGTACGCTTCTTGACGAATGCTCCCCCTTATTCGAGGCATCAAGGTATTATCAAAAACCTATAAAAAAATGTTAGTGCGAAACTAGATACACCATTGGACGAGTATGTGCAACTAAATGTATACAAGATGCACTCTCTAAGTGCTTGTCGAAAGCTCCCCCTTGTTTGGGACACCAAAGAATTAAGTTAGGGAAGTATACTACAAAACAAAGTTAGTAGACAAGCGTACATATACATAATAACAATGATAGTTATGTATGTAAAAAAAATAGATATATAGGAATAGTATTTTGATCCTAAGGTTTAAGATAATGTTTAGGAGCAAGTAGCATAACCAATAGATAAAGTGCTAAAAGTTAAAAATCAAGAAATTTTGAATTTGTGCGTCTACTAGGGACGAATCTACCATAGCACTGACGGATCGACCATTCTTGGATTCGTCGGTCGCAAAGACCCTTAAAAATAGGCAGAACCTAGTTTTGTAGCCGTAACCTAAAGCACGTAGCATGTAAACACTTAAATCATGAACAATAGCAAGTAAGGGTCCAAAAAGGATAACATACCAAGTTATAAAGATGTTAAGCGTCGTGATAGCAAGCGTCAAAAAATAATAATCTCACATAGTAAGATAGCAAAATTATTAATTATGATATCAAAAGTACATATAGTAATATACTATCGGGGAACATGATATGCATGTCTTAGATATGAGTACTCTAAAGTATGACAATTTCAAGAAATGTTGGATACTAGACACATGCAATTCTATTAAAAAATAAAAACCTAGATAAAAAGAACCAAGACACGTGCTCGATGACTAAGACTCAATTGACACCAAATTTATCCAACCAATCACACAACTTTAATAAACGTGAACATAATTCGTTTATAGTTTGACACACCGTTGTTATGAGAACGACTTCATCCAAGATGTCATTCGGATAAGGAGTACTATCGTTTTTAGAACGACATGTTCCTTAAGAAATGATTATCTACCAAAGATAATGATTTGACTTCGGATAGACTTTCGTCAAGGGTTGTATTGAGAGATTCCTAAATCCTCAAGGTTTGTTTGTTAAGCACTATGTGTGCTTTTCATGTGTGGGGTGTTCTAGGAAAAACATTTTTGTAAGACTTTGGGTCGAACTAAATGTTGACGATAAGGATGATTTGTTAAGAAGACATACTCCAAGTATGTTCTTAGAAGAAAGAAAAATAATAATTATTATAAAATAATTATTATGACATATAAAAGTAAAATGATGTCAATAATATTTTAACACGTCATGTCAAAAATATATACTCGAAAGTAGTTATATTATGACAAGAATAAATAGTGAAAAATGATATGCACCTAGAAGTAAATAAAAACAATTCCATATAATGGAAAGTGGTGAAGGATGAGCGAGAACGAAGAGGGAAGGTGTTGAGATAAGGTTGATAAGGACGGTTTAGAATAATATATCGTTTGCACTAACGATGACACGAGTGATTGGGTTGTATGTGTTTGGTTGTCAATGTTGACGAACAAAGGTGGATATGTGAGACGAGGTGGTAGTTCTTTCATAATGAAAGACACAACAATGTGGTGACTCAATAACACTTGAAGATTGAATATCTTCTTTATGTTCTTCACTCGCTAGTAAGTGGAAACAAACTAAAAGACTCAATTGTGGAAAAAATGAAAGGATCACTTGTAATGGTTATTGGATAAGTGTGGAGTGTTCTTGAGGAGATAATTTCTTTAGTATAGGAGTTTGAAAGTGAGGACCAATATTTGGTGGTGAAGGTGATCAAGTTGGTGAAATGTTGTTGATGTCAAGATTGTGTAGGGATACATTTTGATTATGATGTTTGTGAGGATTAAAGGTTGTTGAACTAACTATTACTATCAAGAGTAAAGTATAGTTGTTAGGTTTAAGTGTATGGTTGAAGTGTTTCTTGTGAGGTTTGGGTATGTGAAACTAATCATCACTATTAATAGTGAAGTCTAGTAATAGGGTTTGTGTATGATCGACATACGAGTCAAATGTTCTTTCACAATCAAGAGTGAAGTATACTTGCAAGGTTTTGTGTTGAAGTATTGATGATTCACAAACTATCTATTGCCATCAAGAGTAGATTCTAGTTGTAAGGTTTGAGTGTGTGGTAGAAAACGTTCTTGTAAGGTTGACTTAAGGGTTGAAGGTTCTAGTAACGAGGGTAATATTCAAAGAATGATGTGCTCTTATCAAGAATAGGTATTGATGCTAGATAGTGATGTTAGGGTAGAAGACTAGAACCAATTCGGTTTGTGTGAATGGGATGTACTTGTGTTGTGGAAAAAGAAATGAGTTAGGTGTTCTTGTTTGAGGAGGTATTAGTCCTAATAGTGAAGTTAGGAAAAGATCCAGGTTACGATCTTGGTTACCAATTTGGTTTGTGTGAACAAGGTGTGCATGTGTGATGGAAAAAGAAATGAGTTCGTAGGGTAAAGGTTCGTTTGAATCGGTTTCTAGGGAATAAGAATCACATTTGTGAGTTCTTAAGAATATTTGGTGAAAGGATATATGTGAACGAGTGTGTTTTCCTTCCCACTTAATTCGTGCTCTTCCGGACATAACGTGTCGAATAATAAAAATAAATAAATAAGAAAACAGAAGATGATGGAACTGATGAGTTTGACAATGTCAAGAGGGATGATGGTTAGCATATGACGATCTTCAACCGTGAAGTTACGTAGATCTTCTCAAGCATTGCTAATGTTCATAGAACAATCACATGGTGAGGTATGGGGTTATCTTAAAGGTGGTAGCGGAAATGGTGGAGAGAAGATATTAGCCTTCTATATAGTGGTAGAGGCGTGACTGAGGTTTTCGGGTAATGAATTAGGTATGAATATGAGTGATATAACCGTTTATAGTTAAGAAACGGATCCCTAAAGATAGGAGACAGTTGATATAGTAACGAAAG
>BQNB010067815.1:0-34059 GCA_026074375.1 Tanacetum coccineum | reverse complement strand
TTGTTATGGTTATATTTACAGACGAGTTTTGGTTGAAATTTGAATCATACATGAGAAAATGGAAGCCTAGAAGCGAAGTTCAAAATAAGGGTTTCTTCAGTGACTACTGGAATGTCAAATCTCAGAAGAACCCTTTTCAAATAAACCAGATGTACCGGGTAAGTTATTATGTTTTTCTGTATTTGACAGTATTGGTTTTGTATGTTTACTTCTTATGTTTATGGTTTGCTGTGTCATACAAAAACTTGAAACAAGGAAAGAAGAATTTGGATGGCTTGGCGTTGTCGAGGCTTTAGCAGGTACACTTTACTTTGCTCTTGCAAACATTGATTTAGCCTTAGAATGATATATGATTACCAAAATTTTCATAGATAGCCTTATGGGGTATTTGGGTTGACTTCATAGCCTCATAGCTTACAAAGCGTTTTCTAAAGTATGGTCGTTGGTTGGAGGAGATGCAAAATCCCTGGAATAAATGCTTCCTGAGATACAAATGTGGTTGGAGCAGATACTAAATCCATCGACCTGAATGTCACTGGGAATGTCACGCAAGGTTAACACAGACACAAACCATATTAATGTGGGTCAATGTCAGGAGAGACATGTATTCACCGTTTAAATTCAAGATAAATTTTTCAACACTATCAGGACTTTTTATAAGACTTCTGATTGGAAAACCGACACACCTATAGTTATGAATGAGGTAAGGTGATACAGGTTGTTTTTCATCTCATATGGGTATTCAAAAGATCAGCTAAAACCAAAACGGGTCCAAGGGGTCATGTCTTGCTGTTAAGTGTTAACACAATATTTCTTTAGACAAATTTTTATACAGTTTAGGAGTCCCAGACCTATAAAAAAACGTTTTTTTTGCTTGATGCATGTTATTGCTTATGATGTAAAGGTTGGTTGTGATGGAAAATTTTATCTTGAATTACTCTTTTAACCAATCATGTGAAATTACAGGATGGACAATACCTTAGGCCATCATACCCTGCCTATGAGCAAGTTGGATTCATTAGCTATGGTGGCACGACGCATACCTATACCTCTTCTTGAAGCGCTTCTTCGGTAGAGAGGAATGTGAGTCGCTAAACATTATCTTTAATATATGCACAGGTGTTAGTCTTTATCAAATGTTTATTCCATTTGTACATGTATATGATTCACGGCTTCGTATCCTTTGACCTTTTCACATGAGTTGTTTTTTTGACCTTTTTTCTGTTGAGTTGTTTTTTTTGTTACTGTCCAACAATAGTGTTTTTGTTACTATGTGCACTTGGAAACTTGCAGTTGAAGGAGGGAGTAAATCGTGTATATCGGTGCGCCGTTTGCAGCCATTGATGCAAGCTCCGACACGTGCACATAAATTGCGGTCTGAATCTTTGATACAACCACCAAGCTAACATCACTTGCAACATCATGTAACCCTTCCTAACCTTTCCCCCTCCATATCTTTTAAAAAAATTAATTTGAGTACTATAGATCTTTTTTTCATAAGTGGTCATGTTTGAACTAGAGGTGGTTCAGCTTTATCGGCTTTAGACATACGACCTTTCTAACAGCTTCCCGGACACAAGCTTCCTATCATCCAGAGATTCTGCATACTTTTTTGGCGAATTTGAAGAGGTGATACAAGGATGTGTTTCGTTATGTGGTAACCAAGTAGCAGAAATATGGCCAATATCTTTATATTGGTATGTCATGCATAGTGTTTAACAAATCTTTATGCTATACTCACTCTCTATACCAATTTTACCTTAGTCGTTGCACATTGTGTTAGTCTATCTAATATTTATGATTTACAACTTTAGGGGTACGCGCAGATTTTGGATGCTTGGATTGCGAACCCTCGCATTATTTAGACTTACCGTTGCTACAAAATATTGGTCATGCTGTTTGCATATGCTTATTTTCATCTGTATATTTATTCCCTTGGTGTTGTCCCTGTTTTTGAGGATCTTGCATATGTTAACCTAGCGAATGCCTTGATTATGGGTCTCAGCTTAAATAAACTAATGCATTCTTGATCTACATAGGTAAATTGTCAGTTTCACACATACAATCGCTAAACATATTTATTAGGAATTTTTCAGATTCTTATTACTAATGAGATGTTGAGGAGCGGGGATTGTTGGTTTTATCTTAGGCTTTATTTAGATATATTTTGCTTGGCGACTTTTGTCAACAATTAAGTCATTCATCACATCCATTCGAACATACATAACACAGGTAACCAAAACCGCCGCCCGCCAAACATCCTGTAGCGGAGCGCGGGCAGGCAAACTCGTTAACATAACAACAATATCTACTGTGATAATTAATACAAGTTTGAATATATTTGGTAGTTGTAGACTCCTGTTGAAAACAATTTAAAGATTTGTTATGTCTATTTCAACAAATTTAAAATGATTTTCTCCAGATTAGGGCAAAGGCAACAATGAATGGGATTTGTATAGCAAATGGTACTATGATATTGACTATAAATTTGTTTTGTTTACTTACTATATATGTAAATTTGGTTACAGAAACTTCATCAAAAGGATTTGTATTAGTTCGGCGATGCAGTACAGATAACAAAGATTCTAAAAAAATGAAGAACAGAAAACGCAAGAGAACAACAGATATTGAAGAAGCACAGAAGAAAGAAATGATTAAACAAAAAAGAAAGGGAAAAGTTTACTTAGATTCAGATGATATATTAGATAAAACAGATCTAAGCACAATAAGTTCACCACAAACTTTCTCTCAGTCAACATATCATATATTAAGTACTGCGTGTTTAAAAGCTTTTGTTGAAAAAATGAAACTTGGGAAGATTTTAAAGCTACGTATTAAAGTAATTCCATCAAATATCGCTTGGAATATTCTGTCATGTTACGACGTTGGAAATAAATGTCTTTTATTGAATGGAGATCGTGTTGATATTACAAGGCTTTTGGTGTTTGAGATATTTGGATTTCCTAAAGGTGATTTAGAGATAAGTTTTGTTAAAAGGTCAAATTATGATCGTCTTGGGAATTGTTATCCTGGTTTAATAGATTGTTTCTGGAGTCAATTTGAGTTAAAAAAGAATAAAGGTGCTACACTTGAGAAGATATTATTCTACAAAGTTGAAGGAGTTTATTTCAAAGGCTAAAAGAGAAGATGATGTTTTGAAACTTAACTTCCTTATTCTTCTTGTAACCCAATTGATATGTTCATGCACAAGTAGTGAATCAAATATGAAATTTCCGTCTTCAGTAAAAGACCATTATAACAACATTGACATGTACGATTGGTGTGGTCTAGTGTTGAAATCGTTAGACAAAAATCCACCTGATCTTACTAATAACAGTAAAAAAAATCCGTATTGTGGAGTGTTGGTGCAACATTGACTAGGATCTCCTTTATGTTTTAACGATGACAAATAAACGTTCGCAAAACGTAAAATAACAAACGATAGCCAAATTCCGAAAAACGGATTCAGGAATTTGGCGCGCTGGCTACGCGCACTCGCGAACTCCGTTTTTACAGATTTTGCAATGTCGGCTTTCCTCTTACTTGACACATGTGGAAACTTCAATAACGGTATGTACATAATATTTGAGCATTTAGGAACACTCCAAATAAGGTTTAGACTTAGAGAGGAGCAAAAACGAATCCTCTCGTTTTTCTATAAAACGCCAACTCAAATATTTTATCAAACGCCTTTAGCCAAGGCCGAAACTTCTTTCTAAACCTAGTATGATCATGTTTTCAACATACCAACAAGCAAAGGTATTCATTTGATCTTAATCCGGATTTACGTTGCTCCTAATCACGTAACAGTTTTTACTCCCTTATTGATCAAACTAAGTCAAAGGTCACTTTACGTAAACGCATCCTTTCTTGTTATAGGATATGCTTTACTAAATATGCAAAACACTTAGCTTGTTTGCATCAAGATGATTAGTGATCAAATCATTATTGATTATCATGGATTAAAGTCTAAATGACTAATTGAGTTTGTTGTATTTGGAAGTTAATTATACTTTGACTTTTCCAACTTCCTTACTTTTAAATGTTTTACAAACTCACATGTATTCCTCACATGTACAAAGCCACACTCCCTCTACATAATCCTACAACCCACTCTTCCTAATCACTTGTTTATCTTCTTACCCAACAAGTGATTTCATCTCTTCACACACCTTAAACATCTTCTTCCTAAACAATCCCATAATCACATATGCCCACTCTCATCTCTCTTATTGGCAATGTGATTATTAACCCAAATCAATCCTTTAATTTCATACTTATCTTCATTCTTCATCTTCATCTTCAAACCTTCATACACATAAACATTCTCCAAATAACACCCACATGCCAAGTCATATTCTCTTACACAATGTATTATACTTGTACTTGTTGTACCTCATGTCCCCTTCATTCCTAACCAAGGATATCAATATCTTATCAAAACATTCTCCACCACTCATTCACTATTTACCATCTTCCCCACAACATTCAAATTTCACACACACACTTCTTCATCCTCACCCTTGATCAATCCATGTCATCAATCTATGTTCCCACACTTATTCTTTTCTCTACCCTTAGATTGCTTCTCAAAAACACAACAAACATAACAGACACACTTTCTCTTCTACCCTTGATCAAGCCACCTCATCAATCCAAACTCCTTCATTCTTTTCTCAACCCTTAGATTGATCTCTCATCTCAAACAAACACAACCTCTCTCATAAACATTCACTTCTCACTCACATAACAAACACAACTCTCTTATCACCCTTGATCTTGCCATATCACCTATCCTACTTTCCTCCCTTCTTTACATCTTCACCCTCCATTTCAAATAAAGATCAAGAGGCCCCCTTATGTCAGATCATGATAACTCATACATACTTATCCAACATGTGCTTAAAGTATTTGAAATTTAAATTTCAAATCTTTCCCCTTTCTCTCAAAGCAAAGAATATTCCAAGAATATTCTCTTGTACCATAACTAGCGTTTCAAATCTTTAGTTGCATCCCAGATAAGTTAGTTACACTTTTAGGAATACCTAAAATACCCCCTTTCTGATAATCCTTTTCTCTCTTTACATTATCGGATAAGCAAAACGCTTTTAATACTTCACAAATGTTTTATCAAATGGCTATTTGAGTACCTTGAACATAAGAATGATTGAAAGGTCATAGCGTAAAGTACAATTGGGGGTTTAACAAGTGCGGGTATTTAGAATGCTAGAGTCCTGAAGCGCGTGACCAGCGCGCCAGACTCGAATTGTTTTTGACAATTTGGGACTCTTGACCTATAAATACCCACCCTTGGCCTTTGTATTTCTCACCTCTTGAAAATAATCTTTCCTCTATTTTCTCTCCTCTAATCCTCTAAGTCTAACACCTTTATGTTCTTAATCTTCTTTTCTATCATCCATTGAAGAACACACATCTCCGTAAGAGAGCCACATAAGTACCTAATTCATACTTATGTGTTTTGTCGAGGGTCTTTATTAGCCTTAATTTTATATAAGTCGAACAAGAATGTTATCGGTCTTATTAGTCGTAAATAGTCTTGTTAAGTAATAGGCTAGTCAGGATTAACGGGCTTGGATAGTAATCTAATATTGTCCATGTTTCGGGCTCAAAGCCCAAGATAAGCCAGGCCCGACCCAAGTTAGAAAGCCCATATGTCATTATGAAGGCTTAGGGTATAAATAGGACCCTCTCCACACATGGAGAGGGTGTTGGTTACCATTTCTTACACTTGTATGCGTGTGTAATCTTCCACCTCTTTCCTCTCAATATAATATTCTCTCTTTCTTCTTTCTACTTTTCTTTCTTTTCTTCTTTCTTATTTCGGTTCATAAGTGCTTATTTGGTATGCTTATTTGGATAACAAGTGGTATCAAGAGCGAAGGTTTTTTTGGATTTGTTGTGGTTTTTTATGCGTTTTTTTTGTTCGAACTACATAAAAGATCTTCATCTTTTATGTGTTCAAGTACCATAAAGTTTGTATTTTTCTTCTTAGTCTATCATAGTTTTAGTTAGAAGTACAAGTAAAACCTAGCAAACATATCAAAAAATTGATCTTTTAAATCTTTTTGGCTCGAAAATGGGTTTCTTCTCAAAATCTTGATTTTAAAGTTTTCGTGTCAAATTCGTTAAAGTTTATGTTTTTAAGGTTCTACTAGGCTTAGATAAGTAAGAAGTACAAGCAAAATCGAGTAAAATTGTCCAAAAGTGAGCCTTTTTGTGTTTTAAAGAAGTTGAGTCTCGGAACTAAGAAGGCGAATTAATCCTAGTTTTGAAGGCGAATTAGTCCATTCTTCAGAAGGCGAATTAGTCCATTTCTTCAGGAGGCGAATTAGTTCACTCTTCAGGAGGCGAATTAGTCCATTTCTTCAGGAGGCGAATTAGTCCACTCTTCAGGAGGCGAATTAGTCCATTTCTTCAGGAGGCGAATTAGTCCACTCTTCAGGAGGCGAATTAGTCTATTTCTTTAGGAGGCGAATTAGTCCATTTCTTCAAAAGGCGAATTAGTCTATTTCTTCAGGAGGAGAATTAGTCCATTTCTTAAGGAGGATAATTAATCCATTTCTTCAGGAGGAGAATTAATCCATTTCTTCAGGAGGAGAATTAGTCCATTTCTTCAGGAGGAGAATTAATCCATTTCTTCAGGAGGAGATTTAATCCATTCTATTAGGAGGCGATTTAATCATTTTTACAAAAACACAAACCACAACTCAATCACTTTAAAAACTTAAGATTCGATATCTATTCATAACAAAAAATCAAAATGTCAAATACTAATAACAATTTGCAAACTCAAACATCAAATGCTCTTCACAATACCATCATGGAAGCAAGTGGTAAAGACCGCTATCAACCTTGTTAGAACTATTTCTTGGTATTTACGTTCACGTGAAATCAGAATCAAGAGATACATCGACACCAAACCTAACAATGAACTCATCCACTATTGTCTCAAAAATCCACCGTATAAATTCAAATGGACTTAGAAGACTGTTCCAGTTGCTGAAGGTGTTCATGACGCGATGCAGATGAAACGAACAGGAAACGCAACTACTGGAAGAGGTGATTTGTGACTGAACATCATAAGAACTGTTTCATAAGAAAACTACCCCACCCCGGCGACCCCTCCCACACATAGCCACACACTGCCTGACCCCCCCCCCCCCACCCCCCCCCCCCTCCAGATCCAAGACCTCACCCCCCCCCCCCCCCCCAGAAGATGTTCAGATAATCTCACTAAGGTGATAGATAATGCTATCTACTCTACAGTTGATGGCTTATCCCATTACCATGTATAAAATGTGGAAAGCTATTGCAAGGTTGAAACAAGGTGATCGATCAATGTTCAAGGGTTCTTGATGAAACCGATTTATAATGGAGTTTAGAAAATTCACAATACGGGATGGTGAATCACTTGAATCGTATTACTTAAGGTTCTACAAGATGATGAATAAGCTTGTCAGAAATAAGTGTGATGTTACCAATCATCAAGTGAATGTCTAGTTCTTACTTCAATTACTCAACCAGAAGTGGCAAGGTTTATGACACTTGTTATAGCAGTGTCAAGAATTTGTAAGACTGTTTGTCCTACCACAAACTTTAAGAAATTGAACAACACAGAATGAAAGTCAATTGAATTAAGAGACAGGAAAGGGAAACTAGATGTATTGCTAATCACCTTGCACTTTGTTGCCTCAAACAACAACAAACTCCCAACGCCATTCCCCTCTTACCAATACCTCTTAAATAAAAACCCAACCAACCTACTCCAATTCTCCCCCCCACTAAACCAATCAAACACACATTCACCCACCCCATAGACTCACAATACAAGCTGTACCCGAGAGAGACAAAGGTTACAAGCAATTTTCAACTCTCCTCCACCCACTTATGATCAAGAACCTACTATGGTTGCTGGAGATGATGATGATCTTGCTAATGAACGTGGTTTGTGTGCAAATCATCAAACACCAACCTTAAAAACTTCATCAAACACCAGTAGAGCAAATCAAGACAATACTCCAAGGATTAACAGAGGCACTGGGTATGATAATCAGAGGGTAGTTAATTTTGCTAGGGCTAGGGAGAATTTAGGTACACAGGTGGTGCAGCAGTCTGGGATTCAGTGTTATAATTGCAAGGAATATGGGCATGTAGTAAAGGAATGTTAGAAACCAAAACGGGCAAAGGATGCAGCTTATCATAAGGAGAAAATGCTATTGTGTAAGCAAGAGGAAGCTGGATTTCAGTTGAATGTAGAGCAAGCTGATTGAAGGGATGACACTGATGATGAACCTGGAGATCAGGAATTGGAAGCACATTATCTGTACATGGCACAAATTCAAGAGGTTACTCCAGATGCTGCTGACAATTCTGGACCCATCTTTAATGTTGAGCCATTGCAAAAGGTACAAAATAATGATGATAACTATAATTTGTTTTCCATTGAAAGTGAACATCCCGAGCAACCTGAATCTGTTAATGACACATATCCAGTTGATCAAGATGAACATAACATAATTATTAATTCATTGGATATGAGTTATGATAGAGAACATGATGATCAGGATGATGATGATCTTGCTAATGAACGTGGTTTGTGTGCTTCTTTAATTGAGAAACTAAAATGTGAAATTGATGAAAGCAAAAACCATAATAAATTTTAGAATCATCAAACAAGGCTTTAGTTGATAAACTGAAAGGTAAAATTGAGGATTTCAATACCAAAAATAAAAGTTTAGAATCATCAAATAACCATTTCAAAGAAGCAAACAATGAACTGTCAAAGACTAACCAGTTGATGTTCAAAGACCCTAAGAAGTTCCAAGCTGAACTTGATAGATATCATGATGTGAATTATGCGTCAAAGGTGGCAATTTATTGTGAAAAAGCTAAAGGGGATTTAATTTCATCCAAAATAGAATCTTAAAAGTCATTTAATAAATATACTCGAAAGATAAACGATTTAAATCAATCGATTTCAAAAATGAAAAAGAGCATTTTGCACATCAAGAAACCATCTCCTTAATGTCACAAGAAAAATAGGCTCAGATTAAGTTTTACAAAACTCGTAAAGACAACGAAATTGAAAAGGTCATTGCTTTAGAAAATAAGGTCAAAGCTTTGGATGATATTGTTTACAAAACTGGTCAATGAGTTCAAATAATGAATATGCTTAATCTTAATTGTAAAACGAGTTTTGTTAAACCTGAGTTCCTCAAGAAAGCTTAAAGAGCAAATCCTCGTCTGTATGATATAGGTTGCTATAATGATAAACTTGCTTTAATGTTAGCTCCTGAATCTGACGACACGATTCATCTTGCCCAACAATCCATTCCACAAAACTTTGGTGTCAGCCATTAGATACCGTTAAGACGGAAAAACATACATATTAATAGGGTGTATATTTAAAGAAAATTCATTAGATATAACACCCTACGAATCCTTCTAGAAAAATAGAAAGCCGTCATTAGAGTACTTTAGGGTCTTTGGTTGTAAAGTATTTATACTTCACACTAAAGTACATCTCACCAAGTTTGACCCAAAGTCATACGAAGGTGTGCTTTTAGGATTCTCTCAAACTAGTAAAGCATACATAGTGCTTAACAAGGAAACAATAAGATGAGAAATATCTTAATGTTGTCCCCCCTTTTTTGATGAGAGCTTGCCTGAGCCCAAGTCATCTTCTTCGGTAGAAGATGATAGGATTGATGAACCCATAGTTCAAGATCTTAATGGATCGCCATCATTATAAGCTAATGTTTCGGATGAAGGTTATCCTAAGAGTCTAAAAGAAGCTAGATGTTGATCCCACTTGAGTAGATCTTGAATTTCTTAGCTTGTGTAAGGGTTTAATTTATGCTAGATAAAATCTAACACAAACTAGGACAGAAACTTTGTATAATATATCAAAGATTATGCGAATCTAATCTTTTTTCAAAGAAGAAGAATATGCAATAGAACAGTAATTCTAATGAACACACAAATTAACAAACAAAGATTCAATATATTAATACAAATACTCTAACTAGTATTAAGGTTACAAAACCTTGAAGCTATAATGATATCAAAACAAAGGATTTCTAGATATCAAACTCTATGCCCTAGGACCTCCTTTTATACACCAAGGAGTCCTAGTCGATTTACAATATATTCCTAAGACTTAGAATATTTTCTATGACCTATTCTATAAATAACTAATACTTTAAGTATTCTTGATCTCTAATCAATCTTTATCCTTTCTTCTGTCTTTATCCATTCTCTGACAGTAGAAACTCTTTCAATAGTCTTAATTTTTGAGCAGTTGTAACTTTGTACCAGCAACATTAACTCTGAACACCAGTAGTAGTAACTTATACACCAACAGCATTAACTGTGTACAAGCAGCATTAACTACTTATAATATTTTCTTTAATCTTCACCAGCAGTACTAACTTTACTCTAGCAGTACAAACATATACTAGCAGTAGTAACTGTAAACTACTAGTACTAACTTTATACTAGCAGCACTAACTACTTGGCATATTTTTGAGTAAAGTTAACGAACAACACTAAATTTAGCTTAGCAGCAGTAATACAAACCTTAGCAGCAGTAACTCCAAGATCATCAAGAAGTCTTTTAATCCCAAAAATCCTCCCCTAAACTTGATATTCTTCTTCAAAATCATCAAGTTTCATTTAAAGCTTCATCAATCACCAGGAGGATGCTTCCAAACACTTCATTAATTCTTGAGCTGTTTTGTGAGAAGTTTAAGAAGCTGATAACATTATAGGTGCTGTAATAGGATATCTCTTTTTTATCAACATATAAATGTGCACATTTTGCTTCCTCAATGAATTGTACACCACATGAATCAATAGCTTCCAATCAGATATGGATTTGGAGCTTGGTGCTATGAATGTTTGATCTGGTTCCAATGTCCAAAAACAATCCAATACTCTGTAGTATGATTGATTTTTCCATACATTATCCTCTACATGTGGTTCAAACATTGTCTTAAAATCTCCATATAAAACTAAATCCAAGTCCTCTACTGGTCTTCTTGATCTATCTTAGCTTGTACCAACATGTACAAAGTTCTAAGTCTTAACTACAAAACTTCAAGCATATACTAAACACTAAGTACATCTTTAATTCCATCAACCCTGATATCTGGTATACGTTTTCTTCCCCTCTTTATGAATCTTCCAGTTAACAATGCTTGGAGACTTAACAATCAAAGGAATAACATTAAGTGCAACCTCTTCTTGATTTGGCATGACTTCTATTATATTTTTAAGCTCTGTTGTTTCTTTGTCATCATCTACCTTCTGCTTCTTGGTAGACTCTTGTTGAAGATCTTCTCATGCTCTCTTAGATCTTCCTTCTACTCTTGTCTCATTGCCTTCTGCTCTTACTTCACTGCCTTCCACCAATTCTGTATCCATATCTATAAATGAGTTTACCCTCTTCATAGATTTGTCAAATAACTTCTGAATATCATCAAAGCTTTTGTTCTTTATTTGGTTGTGCTTATATCCAGCCATGTTTTTTAGATAAGTAGACATTGTTTTTCTCTTTTGAGCTTTAGTTGGTGGTTTGTTTCTCTTTTCTTGAGCTCTCATTGCTGAAAGTGTTTCTTTCTTGCTTCTAAGAGTTGTACAAACAACTTAGACTTTTCTTCAATACTCAACTTTTCTTGTTCTTCTACTTGCATTTGTTGAGCCATTTGATAATCAGCATCTATCATTGCTTGCACATTATCCCATGAAACAATGTTGGCTTCTTCTTCTCTTTGTCTTACAAGCCTATCTTCTTCCTCTAATTCAAGCTTAGCATGTTGGCTGGAATGTCTTTGAGCAACTTCTTTATCATGCCTAATTTGATCTTTCTCTTTGTGGTCTTGGTCTTCCTTGATAGCTTATACCTTATATCTTTTGATGGTAGTTGTTAAGGGTCTTGTTCTTGTTGTAGATTCACTCTACTCTCCTATCATAACCAGTTTGACTTTGGGTTTTGCACTTCTAATCTCTATTAAAGTCTAAGCAAGAGTCAAATCATCATCAATTATAGTTTCAGTTGGACTGGCAGTACTAATCTCAACACTAGCATAATAGCAAGCCATTTAAGATGATGACTGGGTTGCTATCTGAATAAATTCCTGTTGAGAGGTCAAGTTTTCTTTTTGAAATACTGCCTTTAAGATGATTGATCGAGTTGCATCTGAAATAATAGCAAGCCATTTAGCATGTTTTGAAAACTTTTTTGAAACTTTCTGCTCGAAGACTTCATTAACAATAGCCTCTTATCATATTGAATGACATTTCTATGCCGTAAATATTATCGATTTTCAAAAGACATGCCAGAGATACATATTTTTATATTATTTTTGATTTTTTATTTTTAATTTTATTTTTTGAAAGATTATATAAAAGAAAAATATTTTTGCGTTTTTACATTTTTCTTATGTACATATGATACAGGATATGAGTTACCACCATCACTCGTCCGTTTCCTCTGCCAGACGTTTCAACGTTTCTGGAGACATGCTTTTCATACCTAGCTTATCGATCAAGAAGTTAAATCTCTCTCGAGGCAAAGGTTTAGTAAAGATGTCAGCCAGTTGGTATTCAGTCCGGACAAAGTATAGCTCCACGATTCCATTCTCCACTTGCTCCTTTATGAAATGGTAGCGAATATCGATGTGCTTTGCTCTTGAATGTTGAACATTGTTGCAGCATAAAGCAATCGCACTCTTGTTGTCGCAGTACAGAGGGATCTTATTGAATTGAAAGCCATAATCTGTTAGCTGTGAACGCATCCAAAGGATTTGTGAGCAACACCCAGATAAGGCAATATATTCAGCCTCTGTACTCGATATGGCAGTGCTCTTTTGCTTCTTGGACGACCAGCTAACAAGTTTATCACCTAAGAACTGAGCGCTTCCCGATGTACTACGTCTAGTATCTTGACACCCCGCATGATCGACATCTGCATAAGTTGTGAGTGACATATCGGTATCCTTCGAGTACCATAGACCCATGTTAATGGTTCTGTTAAGGTATTAAAAGATCCATTCGCTTATAAGTGCTTTTCGGTAGGCGTAGCCTGATACCGGGCACATAAGCAGACAACATAGTTAAGGTCAGGTCTACTGGCTGTAAGATACATTAAGGATCCAATCATGCCACGGTAAAGTGTAGCATCAACTTGTTTCCCCTGTAGATCTTCATCCAGTTTCTTATTTTCAATCATGGGTGTGTCAACAGAATCAGTAGAATGCAAACCATATTTTTTAACAATTTCAAAAGCATATTTAGATTGGTTTATAAAGATGACTCTGGGACTTTGAGAAATTTGTAATCCTAAAAAGAATGACATTTGTCCCATCATCGACATCTTGAACTTATTGGTCATCTGATTAGCAAACTCATTACACATGGCAGTATTAGTGGAAGCAAATATTATATCGTCAACATAAATTTGTACCAGTAATAGGTCGTTTCTAGCATGTCGTGTGAAGAGTGTTGGATCAACTGCACCTTTGAAGAATTATTAAGAGATAAGAAAGCTTGACAGCATATCATACCATGCACGCAGTGCTTGTTTTAGACCGTAAAGAGCCTTTTTGAGCTTGTACACATGCGATGGGTTGTCCTGATCAACAAATCCTTCTGGTTGAGAAACGTAGACCTCTTCTTTGAGCTCGCCATTTAAGAAAGCCGTTTTGACATCCATTTGGTAGATTGTCATATTCTTGTGAGTGGCATTTGCTACGAAGATACGAATGGCCTCTATTCTAGCAACTGGTGCAAATGATTCCTCGAAATTGATACCCTCTTCTTGTCTGAATCCTTGAGCAACTAGTCGAGCCTTATTCTTTAGTACCCCACCAGATTCATCTGTTTTGACCTTATAAATCCATTTGAGTTTGATCAAGAAGACTTTATCTGGACACGGCACCAATTCCCAAACTTCAAGTCTTTCAAATTCATGAATTTCTTCTTGCATTGCATCGATCCATGACGGTTCGGTCATTGCTTGTTTGAAGTTCTTTGGTTCTACTAAAGTTAGGAAGGCATCAAAATAACACCACATGGCATCAGTTTCAAGTTGCTTCCTTGTAGATACAGAGCAAGAAGGATCACCGATCACGTTTGCTATAGGATGATCCTTAGTCCATCTACCAAGGTGTTCAAATAGAGTGTAGATTTGTCTCATAATAGATGATGATCCTTGAGAAGTTGAGTTTTCCTGGGGAGATTCATTAAGTGGATCATCATGAAATGTTGGTGTTTTTGGTGATTCTTTAAAACTTTGAGAAATGATTGGAGAATGTTCTTGTTCTTGTGATGAGGGAATACTTGTTGATGGAGCATTCTGGTCAATGGAAGTTGACACAGGAGAATCAGCTAATACTTCAGCTCTTGGAGCAGCAGCTTCTTGAACTAGAGAAACAGCAATTGTTGGAGGATTATAGTATTCATCGAACATTGGTTGAAACAAACGATCCTAATCATTTTTGTTTGGTGGAATACAAGGTTGTTGAGAAACAGGTTTTGAAACGAGTCCTGTACTGGATGTAGCAGGAGTCATATAATGTAGTCTGGGTCCTGAACTGAATTGTTCAGAAGCCATTGATGTTAGTTCATTGAACGTTACATGAATTGTTTCAGAAATTATCCGGGTCCTTCTGTTGTAGATTCTAAACGTTTTCTTTGCAGGCGCGTAACCAACGAAAATCCTAATGTCTGCTTTTGCATCAAATTTACCCAGATCCTCATGGTTATTAGCAGGATAACAAAGTGAACCAAAGACATGAAGGAATGATAAGTCCGGTTTCTTATCTTGTATAAGCTCGTATGCAGTTTTGTTGTATCGGGTCTGTTTTCTTAGTTTCTCGTATACATAGAAAACGGTTTTGGGTCTAACACGTTGTATTGATAGCTTTCGAGCCAGAGGAAATAAATGAAGCTTTGAAAAGATTAGCCATTATTCTAGCAGCTTCAACAAGAGTCCGATTTCTCCTTTTGACAACACCGTTTTGCTGAGGAGTGCGAGCTACAAAAGTTTGATGCGAGATGCCAACATTTTCATACCATTTACGAAGTGTCTGATTGACAAATTCGGTTCCATTATCTGTTCGAACAATCCGGACTGTGGCTTTCAAATGAACTTGAATATTTTTGATGCATTTGATCATGGCCGCAGGAGCTTCATCTTTTGTCTTCAAAATCTAACCTAGGTAAATCTTGAGTAATCGTCGACTATCACTAAGATATACCTTTTCCCGTTAATACTAGCCACACGCATCGGGCCACACAAATCCATATGCAAAAGATATAGTTTCTCTTGGTTAGTGTCTTTAGCTTTGGGTTGATAAGAGGTTTTCTTGCTTTTCCCTAATGCACATGCTGAACATAAATGATCTTTCTGAAATTTAAGCCTAGAAATTCCTCATGCATGACCGTCTTTAGGTAGCTTGTTCAAAGTACCAAAGTTAAGATGAGATAACCGACAGTTCCATAACCAGCTCTTAGTCTTTGACGCTTTAGATAGAAGACAGATCGGAGATGACCTAAGCATGTCATCAAGAGAAATTGTGTACAAATTTGTGTCACGGGACCCTGAAAGTAGATCGACACCTTTTAAATTGCGAATAAAACAAGTGTTTTTTCGAAACACAACTTCAAGATCCGCATCACAAAATTGGCCAACAGAAAACAAATTATGTCCAAGCCTCTCAACGTAGTATACCCTTGAGATAATAACATTTCCCAGCTGATAGTCACCATACCCCATAATTCTTGCAATCTAGTCATTCCCGAATCTAACAGTACCTAGAAATTTACTGACAAAGTTCATGAGCTGAGAGCGATTCCCTGTCATGTGTTTCGAACATCCGGAGTCTAGATACCAGAGTACAATCTGGACAACCTGTCATGACAAGAGAAGAAGACGATGGAATATCTGTAGCATTGGATCCCCAAGTTTGATTGGGTTCTGAGTGGTTAGCATTCTTAGATTCTACAATCTTAGCTATTTTACTCGAACCTATGTTTTCAACATTTTTGGGTTTCTTGCTATAGACTTTTAACTCTGGTTTTTGTATATCATCTGAGTGGGAAGTAGTTTGCTTAGGAGGCACTACGTTAGTTGAGGTGAACCTAGTTAAAGGGCACGAGTTACCAACTATAGTGAAAGTTCTGCCTGTTGGTTTCCACTTAAATCCTACTTCAGTGAATACATGACCCCGTAGGTTTCCAAATATTTTGATTTTTATGTTTCTTAGCAGATTTAGTACGGTTATTCCCATTTTGCACAAGATCAAGAAGACATTTATCATGAACACCATCAAACATAGATTTATTACAAGTAGCACAGTGAATATCAGAATTCGCATTTGACAGAGACTGCTTAACATCAACATCACAAACAGGTTTAACAACACGATTCATTTTATTAACTTTCCTAGGTTGGGCTTCTACTTTATTCTTCTTGTTCCTACTTAGTGTTTGCGAGATCCTATCATTCTTTTTATTGCCTGGAGGCTTTGATCCATAATTACTAGTAGAACACTTCACTCTTGTAGAAGACAACACAGGTGTGTTAGAATCTGAAGTATTAGAAGACTCTACCTGTTTAATGTTGCTTGAGGATATGAGAGGCTTAGCAAACCTAACTTTCTTGACATTTTCATGGGTGTGACACCAACCTTCTTAGTACTAGGTGTTATCGCATTAGGGCACATATCTTGAACATTTTACAAGATCCTGAATTCTTTGTGGATTACTTACAAGCAGGTCCTAAATCCATATAAAGGTTGTTTCGCCTTAGCTAGTTCGACTATTTCCAGAAGAATATTAGCTTGTTCTTGAGTGTTCCTAAGATAGTTTATGTGAACTTCTTTATTTTGCAATAACCTAGGAGGCAACGGTACTAAATCAAGCTTAAACATGCTTGGAGCAATAGTGGTGGCAGAAGGTATATGTACAACATTTTCAACAATTTCTTTCCCTTTTGATTTTCGTAAATCGTTTTTCAAAGATGTTATCACAAAAACCTTATCTTGAATTTGAGCTTTTAAATCCTCATTTTCCACAGATTTTAAGTTGAGTTTGTTAATTAAAGAGTCACACTGTCCTTTATGAAGAACACGTATCTGTTTGGTTGAGTCAAACTGATCTTTAAACACCTATTTCACATGATTAATTTCATTACAAAAGTCGCGTATTTCTGAAAAGTAATTTTGTCACACTATTATCCAATTCCTCATTTATGGGTTCAAGATCACATTTATCATGATGAACATTCTTTTCCTTAGTATTCTTTTTCAAGGATTTGATGGTATCCTTCAACTTAGAAATGGTCATGTCTTTGTCTTGTAGTCGAGCTTTCAAATCATTGATTTTAAAATATTCTTGAATTTCAACAGCATTTTGATTAACGCAAAATTCATTATTTTGAAAAACTTCTTGTTTTAATTGCATTGACACTTCGAGATAAATACAATGTTTTTCAAGTTGTGAGTGATTTTTCAAAAGATAATTATATGCTTGTTTTGATTTGGAAAGCTCAGCATCAAGATTCATACACTTTTCACACAATTTACACTTTTGCATATTCATATTCACATTCATAGAATCAGTATTCAACGACATAGAATTCATTATAGTTATCAGAACATCTTGAGACATGATTTTTTGTAAGAGTCGATCATTTTCCAAAAGAATTTATTTCTTAGCAATTTCCAAACATTTTTTTATCAACTGAAAACTGTTGAGCAGACGTTTCCATTTGATCAAAAACTGTTTGGACTTCCGTTATTTCATTTAGAAGATCTTTATCAAACACATTGAAGATGTCTTTTAAAAATTTTGGAAATGGAATAATTTCATTTGTCTTAAAACAGCTTTTGTTGTTCAAACCCTTTTACAACCTTTTCAAAGGCACTAGGTGTTGTCATTTTATTTACCACATAGTCAAACTGGGTGATGTGGAATTAAAGGCTTTTTTGGCTTGCATTTCACACCAAACTCACTCTTAGGTAGTTTACTGGGAACATCCACTATGACAGGTGGTGAGTAAGAAGGTTCAATGGTAGGATTGAACGTATGAAACCAAAATGCTTGTTCAGCCGATAATTCTTGTTGTGGAGAAAAACGTGTTTCAAAATCTTCAATTAGGCTATTTAATTTTTCATAATCAATAGGTTTATGAGAAATTTTCTTTGCAATAACTTCAGGATCCTTTGCCTTTTCAAACATTTTTGATCGACTCTCTTCTTCCAAAATCAATGTTTCTTCATCATCAATCACAGGCATAGCAACATGTGTTTTAGATATAACAGCACCATCATACAAGGTTGGTTTTATCCGTTGAGCTTTCCTAAGGTAAAACGGATTTTGATAACCTAGAGCTTGTTTGTGTGTATTATCATAAAACGCTTGCGGCTTAGTTAACATGTGCACTGTCTGAGCAGATTGACCCACTTTATAAACAATATTATCAAGTTCCTTAATCTTCTTTTCCAAATCAATTTCATTTTCCATATATTTATTTTCTTTTTCTTTGGATTCATTTTTGAAAACTGTAAAAGTTTTGAATAAAGATTCCTTTTCTTTGATTTGTTTAGAAAGATTTTGCTCAAGTGAGTCAATTTGTTCTTTGAGTGCAAGTTTCTCTCTAATCATATCATCCATTTGAGAATCAATCATTTTTTCACGACAACTTAAATCAATATTAAGACGTTGTTTAAAAGTTTTGACCCTTTCCTTATATCTCTCTAACTCAGTGGTTATTGATTCATTTTTCTGTTCCTTATTAGCCTTTTCCCAATTATTTACATGATTAATCATTTGTTCAGACATTTGTTCAATCGCAGACAAAATCATTGAATCTTGTTGTGCCTATAAATTAGTATCTTGAATAGTTGCCTGTTGTGTTTCTTGAAGATATTGAGAATATGGAATGATATTGCTATCACTAGATATCTCATTATCTGCAAAATCCATAACTGGTGATTGTTCAAAATCCTGCAATGCATGCACACTTTGATTATCCATATCATTCAGATAGGTTTTAGAATTAGGTACCTCTGAGATAACGTCAGAACCATAGTTGGAAATGTTGGCCATAAGAATCGCTTGTGCAGTCGAGAGATCATCACAGTCTGAATCATAAGTGTCGAGATCCTTAGTCTGGAAAGCAGCATTGTGAGGGATGATTGTCTGAGCTTGATCTGTTGGAATTCCTGGATCTGCAAGAAATGCGAGTTGCTCCTCATCTAATATTTGTCCAGCTTCCTGAGCTTCTGCTAACATTGCTTTCTCCTTATACCATGCAGCATTCCTTGGTCGCTTTGGCTGAGTGCATTGCCTAGCCATATGTCCTTCACCTTGGTAGTTGTAGCATTTAACAACTCTTGCCTGTCCACTTGTAGTATTTCCCCTTGAACTCGTAGCATTGCCCTTATAAGTAGTACCAGAATAATTTTGTCCTTGTCTCCCCTGAACTTGTTGCACGGTAACCCTGTCGTCTTGAATAGTGGCTTGGTTTCTCGGATTAGAGGAAGTTCTGAGTTGATTATTGGTAGTAGGAAACCTTGAAGAAACTACAGCCGTTAGAAAAGCCGTTGCTTTATTAAGGCAA
The DNA here is from genome assembly GCA_026074375.1 of Tanacetum coccineum. Lineage (NCBI taxonomy): Eukaryota > Viridiplantae > Streptophyta > Magnoliopsida > Asterales > Asteraceae > Tanacetum > Tanacetum coccineum. The sequence continues at coordinate 14,411 of BQNB010067815.1, read as the reverse complement.
GCAATTGGATCATCTCTAGGAGAAAACACAGGAACAGTAAAACCTGAGTCTACAAATGGTGACTCGGTTATAAGTTGTGTAAGAGCTTAAGGTGATTGATAAGCAACTTATGGAATTACTTATGGAACAGTTGGGGTTTGATGATTCATTTAAGACTGAAATGTATGTGATGGTGGAATCGATGAATGATTGAATTGAGCTTGTGATGGATAATGAGATGAGTAATGTTGATTGGGTTAAATTGATGCATGTTGTGATGGTGAAAACTGTTGTTGAAGTTGTGGATTGTTGTAATATGATTGATAAGGGTTGAAGTGAGGTGGTGATCTTTATTAATTCAACACCACCTCACTTCAACCCTTATCAAAATTTTAATTCAACCTCACTTAGTTCGTGTAGTTTGGTTCATGTTACAGATCTTCCTTACTTAGTTCGTGTAGTTTGGTTCATGTTACTAGTAGTTTGGTTCATGATACCAATTGTAGAATATCTTAACACATGTATGAAATGATTCACTTATAGTTTTAGAGAGAGAGAGAGAGGTGGTTGGATGAACACTTAAAGAGAGAAAGAAAAATGATAATATTAGCTTAAGTGAAAATGTGACAAATGAACAACCAACACCCTCCCTATGTGTGGAGAGGGTTTATATATCCCTAGCATAATTGGCCATAGGCTTGTGTTATGGGCTTACATTGTAACTTTGGCCCGACTAGCTTACTAACATAACATTACTAGTTACTACGAGCTATGACTACATATATTGGAAGTGACCGACACTTTTCTGTATTTCTAACAGAACAACGTTTAAAAATGCTTTCAATTCAGCAATCAAAGAGCGTATGCAGAAATATACAAGATTTGATGCTCAATCCTTCAAAGATGCAATGATCTGTAACATGGATTCCATTGGGAAATACATGCTTGAGATAATTCTTCATCAACAACGAACTCCACAATTGTTGAAACAAAAGAAGTTGATGCAAACACAAAAAGATCATTCAAATCCAATTCCAGCATTGAATGTTGATTCATTAAAAGTTGATGTGCATGCAATCAAATACAAGATGTCAAAAGTATGCAACTTGGATTCTGTAACAAAAGATGTGCATGTAATCAAATACAAGATGTCAAAAGCAAAAGAAAGATGCATGGCATATTTTTGATCTCGTCATTCACACCTTCAATTCTCTTCTTATGAAAGACTTAAAAAGGGCACCCGCATCGAAAATGGTTTATGGGCATTCATAATCAATCTCTGGTCAAGATGTTGAGAACTTTCTCAAGTAAAATGCTCCTCAACGTAGTTCCAACTATAAAAGCAACTTGACACACAAGATGAAATTTTAAGAAGATGGATCCATGGCAGCCTTTTGGGTGGTAAACAACCATTTTCAGAAGTTCATCGATTCACAGTTTTCATTGGATTATGATAGTCAAATGACAGACACGTACTTTGTTAAATACACTGGAATCGAGGTTAAACACTTCAGAGATACACTACTCCAACACATGGGTAATGTCAAGAAGTCTGTTGCTGAAAGAACACGTCATCAAAGACAGTATGATAGAAGGGTGAATAAAAGACAGTTGCAAAGGTAAGAGAGTAAAATTGATATGGGTAAAGCAGTAGATGTTGATTTAGTTGTCACAGAAAACAGTGGAACAGAATCAGAAGTGCAAGATGACAGCAGCAGGTTAGGGAATGATACAGATGTTGATGATGCAGATATCAGACCTATATATGACGAAGAGCCAGTGGCTGAGGTACAATTGACTGCTGAATGTAATATCTATGCTATAGGTCAACAGCATACTGAGAAACCTGAAATCATTAATGAAGGTAGGGTTGACCAGTATCCTGAACAACGTCAAGTTAAAAGTCATATGCTTGATTCATCACCTGATAACCAGACAACTGACTACTCAAAACAATCACTCGAGTATGAAAATATTTTATTCAAAAAGACCGTTGCCCAATTTCAAAAAGATTTTTCAAGAAAGGAAGCACATTGTATTGCTCTCGAACTTAAATATCAATATCAAGCTTTAAAATCGAGGCAACATGGTCAAATTTTGAATGAAACAAGTAATAAAGCCAAGAATAAAAAGGAAATTGATGTATTGATAATGAAATAGAATTATACATAGTTTGGTAAATTACATAAGGAAAATGAGACTTTGAAAAAGCATTACAAAGATTTGTATGATTCTATTAAAATTACAAGATCTAAGACTATAGAACAACAACTTCTTTGCTTGCTAATAATGCTGATTTAAAAGCTTAGATTCAAGAAAAGGTTTTTGCAATTGCTTCTTTAAAAAATGACTTAAGGAAGTTAAAAGGAAATAGTGCAGATACTAAGTTTGCTAAAACACTAGTCTTGGGGAAACCGGTTTTACAATCAGTAAGAAACCAATCAGTTGTTAGACAACCGAATACGTTTAAATATGAAAGGCCTCAAATGTCAGAACCACAATTTACCTCCCAAGTTGATATGAATAACAATTTGTCAAGACCAGTAACTCAACACTATTTGCCTAAGAGAAAAGAACCCGTTTCAGCAAAACCTACTCATATGATTGCATCTAGTGAATCTAGGGATAGTTCTAAGAACATGCCAAGATTTATTTCAAATGACATGGTTCATAATCACTATCTAGATGAAGCTAGGAAAAAAACACAATAAAGTGATAGGAACTCAAAAACTAATGTGATACCCTCTACTAGATTTCAAAGCACTGCTGATGGTAGCAAACCAAAACCTAGGAGCAATAATCACTCAACTAGGAGTTTGCCTGTATCTAAGAGTAGTTGCGTAACGATAACGGCTGTGCCCAAAGCAGATCATTCTAAGAGTTCTAGTTCTTTCTCAGATTCTAAACACTTTGTTTATTCTACATGTCATAAGTGTGTCTTTAATGCAAATCATAATGCTTGTATAACAAAACTCCTGAAGGAAGTGAATTCACATGCTAAGATTCAATCCCATAAGACCAGAAACAATAACAAACCCGTAGATCAAAATAGTCATACTCGGAAACCTAGTAGACAGTCTGTACAGACATAGGGTTTTTTTCTCCTCAATATGCTTCCGTTGTGGCTAAGAAAAACATCTATAGATCTTATCTTGGTGGAATAAACCCACAGGTGAATTTTTAAATCTGTGTCTTAGGTGGATTACCTACAGAATGTTATTTCGTTCTTGTACTGCAAGGAATGACAGTGAACCCACACTTGGTTCAAATGTAGATATCTCTAATATTCATGAAAGCAAACAAACTTTGGATTTAAGTGCAGGTACATCAATCAATGTTCAGGATGAACAAAGTCCTGACTTAAGTGCAGGTACCTTATGTAATGTCAACAAGGAAAATCTCAGAGTGTGGTTGCTGAAAAAGCTGATATCTCAAAAACCAGTGTCATAGTGGATTCACAAATGATGAAATTGCAATGACGTTTGAACACAACAGTTCAAGCCTCGCTCCACAACGTCAATAAAAGTTCCTAAAGCAGATTGATAGTCATGATGTCAAGGATAGAGTTGGAAAGTCTATTCGGTCCTTTGTTCGACGAATATCTCAATGGAGAAAATCAAGTTGTTTTAAAGTCTTCCGCTATTAATACTGCCGATGCATCCTATAAACGTCAACAACAACCTGATTCAACTTCATCTACTTCAACTCTAGCAACATCTGTCACTACTGATGGAAACTTCGACTTGTAAATATTTTTATTTTTCTCTTTATTTTGATTTATAAATATTTTTGAAAAAGAAAATACAAAAATATAAAACCAATAAAAAGAAAATACAAAAGTATAAAATTCAAAAAGAAAATACAAAATATAAAAAATTTCAAAAAATACCAAAAAGAATCTTCTCGACATGTCTCTTGGAATCGATAACATTTACGTACATAGAAAATGTTGGATTACATCGACACGGGCGTGTAAAATGGGAAGTTCGACTAAGAGTATCAGATGCTTTCAAAACATATCATTTCTAAAATTTTCTCTATGACTTATATAAATTTCAGTGCATAACTCGGACCCGAATGTAATAGGGGAGTGTACGTTTCAGTGCGCTTACTCTTTATATAGAAGAGAAGTCTTCTATCATGGTTTTAAAAAAAAAACGTTGAACACAATTTTTCAAAAAGAACTTTCAATGTCAAATTATTTACAATATAATTTGTGGTATTTTTCCATAAAAAGTGATTATTTGTTAAAATTGTGTGTTCATCACTCCCTTCCTCAAATAAGATTAAAAAAGTATGGTACTTACAATGTCATTTTATGTGGATCAATTTCTGAGGGGGGGCTTTTAAAACCAAAGCCTTTTAATGTGTTGGGTACATCTCATAAATGTCAATTTTATGTATCCAAAAACATTTCTTGAAGTTAAAATGTGGAAAATATAATGGCAATTAATAATATACATTGTTCACCAAGGCATCTCACTCCGTCTTCAACATTTTGTGGTGTCATATCAGATTTTCAATTCCAATGTCAAGTTTTAATAAATATTGGTATCCCACATATATTGTTGAAGGGGAGCTATCAAGAAAATGAATTCATGCAATATCATGGTATACTCTTTCTCCCGAAGGAATTTGTCATGTCAAAATTTTAATTAATTGGTATTTCAAATACTAAGGGATTTATTATTTTAAATAAGGAGAGAAAATATAATTAAAATGTGATATAGAAATATGTGATCTTTAAGACTCTAAGTGCAACTATTTTCTTCATGTGCTAAACAATTTCGAATCTCAGAGCACATGTGTAGGGGGTATTTGAAAATAACAATGTCAAAAAATGGTTTTATGGTTCGATCTCTATACCCACAACCAATTAATCTCACGACGTCGATGAAGTCATAAGGTGGTTAAGGTTAGGTATAAGTCCTATTGTTCTAACAGAACCGGAGGGATCTACCCAAGGACAATCCATAGTTAGAAATAGCACGAGTCCTTGTTTGGTTGGAGGGAAGATTGAGTATAGGCAAGAATGCAGACTAAGAGGAGCTAACACTGGAAACATTTACAACAAGGTGTTTAGTAATGAGTTCTTAGTAAGCAGTTGAAGAAGTTGAAGAATTCGAAAAATGAAATGTATGGTAGATAAAGGTTGGATAAACAAAGCAGCCCTTCACACAACTTAGGCAGAAGAAACAGGTTTAATAATATTCTATCAACAAAATCACAAAGATGATTGTTGGTATTGAAGAAAGCCGTCATGGACCCAGTGATGCAATGCACAAACCTTCCCAGCCATTCGAGTTTCTCTCAAAAGAAACTTGTCTCATTTGTCACGGAGATACACATGTTATCTATTAACATCTCACTCCGATATTTTTGATATTGAATAGGTGATAGTCTGCTCTAGCCTCCAATTACTAAAACCAAAGTGCACAAATCGAGTCTAGAGCCAGAAGAGATCAAATTATAAATCTCATTAGGACAAAATGTCAAAATACACTTGTTGAACACCATAAAGTTCACAAGCTGTAACAAAGTGTCCTACGCATTATCCTTGAGATCTTGCCAGAACATCCGAGTGATACTTAACTATTCACAGTGAAGATGAAAATCCTACTTGAGCCAACATCAAACAAGCTCTTGGTAGGTGACTTGTAAGATTCTATATAAATCGAAATTGTGACAACTAGATATCGATTTGGTCCAGTATATAAATTGACGACTTAATCAGAAAGATAGTAACTATCTGATTCACTCTTACCGTGTTGTCTGCTTTAAGACGCTCCAGTAACGAGAACAGCTAGTACAAATGTAAAACCATGTCAAGAAGATTCATATGAATTTTAACTGATCACATGTAGTATTTATACTGATTAACAGGGAACTGTGGTTATTGCAACCTTATTCGACGAAGTGACAAAGATACTTTCATCCATATCTGTTGTTTATCACTAACCTTTTAAATGAAGATTCAAACGTCGGTGTTGCAACCATGTACCAACGAAGTCGGATTCATTACCACATACTCATACTCGAGCTCTAAAGTCAATCATTTTGTAACACCCCGCCTTACGCAGACCATAATATTGTCTGCTTTGCCCGCAGGCTCACGACTTTGCTTTGTGGCCCTCATGTGAAGACTTTCCGGCAGGTCACCCAAGCCAGTACTACTTTCACATAAGCACGCTTAACTGCCAGTTCTTAGGAACCCCACTTGCAATAGACCACAAAACGCGTTGTGTCATTGTAAGGCGAATGTTATCTTATGAACCCAGTATCTCTCCAGGCCACAGCCGTTGTGGGATTTGCCTAAGGTGTTACAAGTGGTATCAGAGTTTCGGTCTAAGAGAAGTATGTTTCCACTATAGGTTGCCTAAACTTAGACCACTCGTAGATGTGTTTGTCGTAAGTATAGAGTAGTGCGGAAAGTAAATGCCTTAGTTATAATCTAGTTAGTACTTGCGGCTTTGATTATGATGTTGCTTAGACATAGAATGAATATGCAATATGAGAAATATTATTTTTCCATAGACTAAATGATCTTTGATTGCGGCTAAGAATGTAAAACACTTATGGGAGAAGTGTTAAGTGCGAAAATATATGTCTATATGATGTATAGTCTATGGTAGTTATTATATGTCTAAGTAGAACACGTTGTGTATGATTGGTAATAAAGCATGATTATAAATTGTCGTAACACGTAGTGTTAGACATTGAGTTAAGCGAATAGGATTTGATTGCGATGTATGACCAATGTATGGCCTAATCATAATATATGTCTAACGTTGAACTTGGACATATAAATATTGAGAAGACTTGCCTATGAAATTGAATGTGAAATTATTAAAATAATGTTGAGACATGTTATAAAGAAACGTGTAGAGTAAGTCGCGATAGCGAAATTGGATAAATGTATTAGATAAAAGTGTTACGCTAGAATCTTTTAAAGATATAAAATGCGTAGATGAATTGTAAAAACATTTAGTAAAAATTCTATATCGAGGAATAAGGTCTTGATGTGTACAATAAGAATATTGAATCAGTTATAGGACTGCTAATCCTTATGTCAAGTTTATGCCCGCGGAGTCATTCGACGTGGACTACAAATACTTGCATATGGCAGATAATTTTGGACTTAACAAAGTTCGCGTCAAATTCGGGAGTGTGACACTCAGAGAAAAGAATATAAGCGCATTGTGTGAGTGCTCACAGTGAATTAAGTATGATCCTTAACATGCATAGTTATTCTATAGTGATCTTGTCAAAGATATAGAAGGGTTATCATGAATATAAAAGTCTTGTGCGCGGATGATTGCTTCGTAAGGTCATAGAAGAATAGCTCAGAGATGGTTATATCGTATACTTACAGGCAGAATGGATAAAGTACATGACTCTAAGAAATGTGTGTAAGATGAGGGTAATAATATGTTGAAAGTGTTAATAATTTCGTGTTTTCGCTATCTATTAAGATGTTTTTATAGATATGATCATCGGGGACAGTGCATTATATTTAGAATCCTTAGGTGATACATAATTATGTGTTATAGTTAGTAATCAACGTTATAGTAATCCTACGAGATATGTTATAGTAATCCTACGGGATGTGTTATAGCCCCGAGTAAACAAGTGAATGTTATAGAAATCCTTCGGGATGATTTAAATTTGCCTTTACCGGCAAGGATTGCCTATTTTCTTGGCATGTGTTATAGTCCCTTCAGGGAAATGTTATAGTGAAATTGGATCCAATGCTAAAAATAAGAAAAGTGAAAAGTGGAAAACGTTTGACTTTAAGTCGAGGAATGTGATGTAAGAAAAGGTACAAGGTGTAAAAGGAGTATGAGTGTTGTGTCGGAAATGCTTAAGTAGGATGATTTATAATATCCTTATTTAAATAGATTGGTACGCCTCTTCATTTAAATAAAGAAATTGTAAATCACCGAACCATGAGTTTATAACTTTTTATTTACATAGATTGGGACGCCTTTTGTAAGGGAAGTCTTGTAGTTGTGATATTAGTGCTTATTTGGTATGCTTATTAGTTGTGATATGGGTTAAGTTTTGAGATAACAGTCTTCTTTCTCATACCCTTTCTTTAGAATCAAATATCTAGGCTAGGTTAAAACTTGGTTCAACCATCTATCGTTTTATTCACACAAGTTGTAAGGGAAGTCTTGTATCCGTATGATCAAGCCTAGATAATTAGGGATCTAGTTGGGGTTTTGGAAATATTCCATAGGGAAGGCTTTTAGAGTTATAGGTTAAGTCGAATCATGGGTTGTTAGGGGTGGATTTCGAGGGTGGAATACCGTATGTAGTAACTCTTCTGTGTGAGCGCCGGTCTTTGTTGAAAGCCGGTGGAGTTAAATTGTAATACGGTTTGTAGTCCACCATAATGATTATACTATAGTATCGGAGTCGTGGATTCGCAACTAAACGTACAGAAGGACTAAACCTCCTTCGCGAACTAGTATATATCATGGTGTCTCTTCTTCTCTCTATCTACTTATTGTTCTCATTACAAAGTAGATTAGTACACCACTCAGCTCTTTTAAGACTTGAAGTTTTATAAACTTCAAAAAAGTCAAGAAAACCGTATTCACCCCTACAGTTCTACAATTGGTATCAGAGCAGCTTACTCAAGTTTTCAAGCGTTAAAACCTTCACAAGAAGTCGTTTTAAGTTGAAAACTTCTTTTTAAAAAAATTAAAATCCTAAACTCTAATTTTTGAAAACGTTGAGTAAAGATCAATGACTCAAGAGAACTATGTCGAGGGGTGTTCCATGCAAAGACCACCTTTGTTAGAACCAAATGGGTTTACTTTTAGGAAGCCCGCTTTGAGACTTATGGTAAGTCCAAATATATTGACTTATGGCAAGTCATTCAAAATGGCAATTTCTACTATGAAGTTGAAGACTCAGAGACAAAGCTAATGAAGGAAACGCCGTATGAACTTCTTGAAGACAATCAAAAGAAAAAGCTTGGCAAGAATAATGAAGCAAAGATGACTCTTTTCAATGCCCTACCGCGTAAATAGTATGAAAGAGTCTTCATGTGTAAAACCGCCAAGAAGGTTTGGCATACACTTATCATCACTCACCAAGGCAATTCACAATTCAAGAATTGCAAGATTGATCTTCTCACTCAAGAATATGAGAAGTTTTCAATCTTCAATGAAGAGACTATTCATAGCGGCTTCACTCGATTTAACGCTATTGTGACTAGTCTAAAATTTAGACCCGGACTACTCAAGCAAGATTCACGTGAGAAAGTTTATTCGTGCTCCTCCATTAAAATGGAGAGCTAAGGTGACGGCCATTAAAGAAGCCAAAGACTTGGCTACTCTTCCTCTTGATGAGCTAGTCGGGAACCTTAAGGTCTATGAAATGATCTTGGAAAATAATTACGTAGTTTCCAAGACCATTACAAAAGATAAGGTCAAAACTCTAGCTCTTAAAGCTAAAGTCACTAGGCAGCAAACTAGTGACGATAGTGATAGTCAAGATGGAAGTGATGAAGACGTAGATGAATAAGAAGAATCCGAAGCATTCAACTTGTTGCCAAAGAACTTCCGCAAGTTCTTTCGCAAGGGTAATCGGTTCGGACGAGGAAGTCGATTTGGTAATGGCGAAAATTGATTCGGTAAAAGCCATGGGAATAGCTTTGGGAACAAAGGTGGTGAAAGCTCAAAGCCAAAGGGGGCTTGCTGTGACATCCGCCACCAAATATGGCTTAGTCAACTTTGACCATTAACCCGACGTTCGTCGTCTAGTTAGACTTATGTGCATATACGTTGAGTTAAGTGTTTTAACCATCTTATTCCCTCGAGTTGTGGTTGTCATGATGAAATCTCTAAGTATTCACGTTTTTTCTAAAATGATAAATTAATTCTTCTAGCTTATCATTAGGCATCGTAGATACCTACCGAGTACTATATATTGGTGATTTAAGCCAATAAAAAAAACCCAAATCATGATATGTTAGACAAAAAAAAAATCATATGAAGGCTTTAAAAAAAATTATCATCCATTTCAATTTTGTTTTAATAAAAGATCTTATTCAGGAAAGGATTGACCAAATTATATATAACACAATTCAATACGCTTTTTAAGTCATTCTTTAATTATACTTCCGCTCCAATTCGTTTAATACAAAAAAAATCAATCACGAAAATAAAAGAGTTGACTGGCATTTCAAAAACACCACACTATCATTTTTCAAGCTAATTGCATGTCAATTAAATCATTCCTCCAAATAATACTTTTCTTTCGCTCCAAGTTCATGCACTTATAAATACGATTGCCTACATCTCAGTATGGCGACCTTCGATTCATTTTAGTCGCCTCACTATATATATCCATCACAAATTCACAGCCTATCTAAAGTCTCTTCAAACTATTTTCTGATCATATGATAATTTCGTTTGCTTGAAGGGTACGCACAATTCTTGTTGAGTCACAAATTTTGTTCGTTCAAAATCACAGTTTGTGTTTGGTTGGATGTGGGCTATGAATTACGATCAAGTTGCATCGTATCGTAGTATTCGTGATCCAGTTGGTATTCGTACTTGTGTCCGACTCGGCTCGTGTCGGGTTAGTGGTTTTGGTTCGTTCGCCAGTTCGTGAGAGGCTGAATTATTGGTTTCATTTTTTTGTACATGCGGGTTCTAGGTTTCGCTGATGTTTGTGTTTGAAATCGATCTCGATCTATCATCGTTTGGCTAGGAGGTAATCTTATATCATATTCATGTTTCGATTTCGAGTATTATAGCCTTATCATATCTCGCTCCTTAAAATTTTTAGTCCAAATGTATGTTGCCTAAACAACAAAAATAAAAGATTACTATAAGAAAATGTTGCTAACATTCACATAATTATTTTGAAGTCATTAACTTAATGAAAGCATAGTTTACATAATATGGTCGTTGTGTTATGTAGCGACGAGTCGGGTTTCGGACTTTTAAATCGTTCATTTGATGAAAAGAGCTTTATAGAATGAAAATAGTAATATCAGTTAAGGACTAAACCTACTATTTGAACAAAGGATATCTATATATATGTGTGTTCATGAAAATAATTCTAGCATGCCCTGTTCTTAAGAGAAAAACGCAAGAAAAAGAAAAGAAGAAGAGGAACTAACATATGCTATGTTCTAAAACGCATTACAGTGCATGAATGCGTATAAGGATACATTTGACCCCTATTATATAAAAGTTTTTCTAGAAATAGTCCTCATCGTACTTGTTTAATTAAACGTTCTAATCAGTAGCATAGAAGGAGTCATTTATAATATTTCAAAGTAATGACATCACCCTCATATATAAATTTTTAATGAAATGATTATAATAAATATACTAATTTAATAATAAACAAAATATTTAAATCTCTAATTTCACAAGGTGTAACTTACACCTTCTTTATATTTGTAGATTAATTGCTCGAACATTCGTGCACCATGTCTCTTCTGCTTTCAAAGTGAGTTTTCGTGACCCTATTTTAATTGTTTTATTGGGGCAAAATGATACTCAAAGTTGTTTTCAAATTCTTTTGTTGTGCTACATATTTCATTTTCATTGGACAAACGTATGTGCATATAATTGCGTTAGGTGCATTAGTGCTTCTTACAGTGTTGTGATCATTGTGTGGTTTACTGGGTGTTCTTACAGTGTTGTGATCACTGTGAAGTTTTGATTTAGCCAATAGTTTAGCTCTAGCTGGTAGGCGACTGATTGAAAACCCTTTGTGATAGGGTGCCCCTTTGTGTGGGTGCGGATTTGATTGATTTAAATTCCCTTTGTGATAGGGCGTGGGTCAATTATATGATTGGAAATCCTTTATGATAGGGTGCCCCTTTGTGATAGGGTGCAGGTTTGTCATGTGGTTTTATTCATTAATTATACTAATTGCTCTGCGCTATTACTTATGCACACTTGACCTACTCATAATGTTTTTTTTGAACGGCAATTGTAGCTACATGGCCCCTAGCCCAGAAGGCGTAGCGAGCCCACACAACTAGGTTGGGTCCAGCCCAGAAGGCAATGGCACCTTTCTCTTTACGCACGCGGGAGGAAACTCTTATCGCCCTAGACAAGACTCGAACTTGAGACCTTGCCTAGGATGGTAAAACCTTCATACCATTAGACCAGAGGCCTGTTGGTTCCTACTCATAATGTTACGCATAGAAATTATGTTTGTTTGTTTAAACTTACGAGCTCACCAACATTATGTTGACGTTTTCGAGTATTCATATTCAAATAATAACATTAAAGAGTGTGGAAAACTAGAAGGGGGGTTGAATAGTTTTACCGCTTTTTAATTTAGTGAATAGTTTGTTTATAAAAACTTGTTTATAAAAACTTAGATTCGACTTTATGTGAATTCACAATGTGCACAATATGAATAATTTAACTAAACAAATAAGTAATGACAAGATATGAAATAAATATGCAAGACAAGAGATAAGAGATAGAAAGATCAAACCACAACACAAGGATTTATAATGGTTCGGTAACAAAGCACCTCTTCTCCCTACTCCACTCCCCGAGCACCAATCTCGAGAGTTTTCTTCACTAAGTCAACAAGCTCCCTTTAGGCAGAGAAAACCGTATACAACTAAGCTTACATCGATTTCCGACACTAAGCCAAATGTCGAGTTCTAATCCTAGCTAGAACCAATCTATCACAACTAACCACACTACTTCACAACAATTCACAACTTCGCTTCACCACACAACTTTTTCTTCGCTTCACAACTTCACTTCACTTCACAACTTCACTTCACAACTTCTCTACCCTTCACAACTTTTCTATACTTTACTTCAACTAGACATTACCTTGATCACACCAATCTAACACTACTTACTAAGATCACCCCGATCTAACTATACTTACAATGATCACCACAATCTACCTATTATACACAACTATGATACACACCTTCACAATATACATAAATGATTTATAAGATATAATACAATTGCAACAAGGTTGAAAGGACACACACTAATCTATAATACTTCTTTACTTGATGGTAGAAAGTATTCTTCTCTTGCATTTGAGGATCTAAGCTTGGATCACATAAAAACAAAGCTTTATGATTAAATGATCAAAGGATTGTGAGAAGTGTGTGGACTGATTTTAGACAGAAAAGAATGAGTGCAAAAGGTGAGAAAAACAGTGAGGAACAGTCTAGTACTTATAGGCAAGCTTGGGAGTGTTTTTGTCTGGCCGTCCCCCTTAGCTCTATGGCCGGCCCCCTTATCACTAAGGGGGCCGCCCGGGGTCAGGCGCTCTATTTTTTGTCTTTTTTAGGGGAGGTGTTTTCTAGAACATTTTTAGCCGTTTTTGGGTAGAAAATTTGAATTCAAAATATTTATTTTGAATACAATATTTCTTCTAAATACAAAAATATTTTGTAAAATTTATAAAAATGTTTGTAACATTTTATAAAAATATGTGAGGTCGAATAAAAATTCTTTTGATCATAAAATGCATTAAGTATTTATTTATTCATACTTCTAAGTGATTAAATTGTCGAAATAAAAATTTACTACTAATTACTTGTTTACGTTTAATTTTACATTGAACGTTTTTACATTTGTGATTATCAAAACGTAGAGAGGTCGAAAAATATTAATAAGATTTTTAGGTATTATTTCTATCAACAATATCCCCCTTTTTGATGATTACAAAATCTAAACTCATTAAATGTAAAATTATTTTAAAACAAGTATTTAGTGAGTTTTATTTCTATTTCTCCCCCTTTTTGTAGAATCCAAAAGGCTTCATCGACGAATGTGAGTAAAGTCGACGGAATAAGTGCTCCCCCTTGATGTGTGCTCCCCCTCGTTCGAGGGCACCAAGGAATCGGGCTATGGTAACTTTGCTACAAAAACAAGTTAGAAGAACAACACCAATGTTTCTAACATATAACAAAGGAAATAAAAATATTTAAACATGTTGATAATGCTTAACAAGTGTCAAGGTATTGTTGTAAACTAACAATCACAAATATATATCAACTAAACTTAACTTATATAGTTAGGAGTCATTCAACCAAAATATAAAAAATAAAGACAAACAAGTGCATACTTGAAACATAAGATTAAAGACCATTCATTAAACATAAGAATTGTGTATAAAACACAATCATGCATACATCAAATTAAAATAATATGCTTGAAGCATACTAATACACTATACATAAAAGTAAACTACAAAGCTCCTAATATTCCTAAACTTCCATAGGACTTGCTTGCAAAAGGTTTGATTGACTATTATTTTAAAAAGGCTAAACATGGTGTATGTTTAGTTTGGAGAAAGTGATGGTGGTGGAGTGTTTGGAATGGGAGGTTATGAAAGCATGTGTTCTATGTAAGAAAACATGTATTGGGGTTCATCTCTCAATCCAAAGATGAGAGTACGATTGTGAA